>JABUQX010056328.1:20000-27500 GCA_015478945.1 Trachelipus rathkii | reverse complement strand
CCTTCGCGGAGGAAAAGAGTGCCAAACAAAGAAGGGTTATGATTGGTGCTTGGGTCCTGAAGGGACGCCACCAAATCCTACCCGGGAGTCTTGTAGCGAACCTCTTAGTGTGAGGATGCCCTACATAAATTGTTAGATTTAACTAAAGGCCGGCAGGTCTATTTAGGATAGGGAATTAGTGCATTATCTTATTAGTTAGTCTGTGAAATTCATAATAGTGCTAACGTTGATATATGCCCATCTATTACTTATCCATTGTTTAATGAAAATCATCTTTGTATTGTTTATCTAACTATCACAAATAAACCAACTACGAGGAAAGTGCTCTAATTAAACCCCCCTTTCTATGACTGTTGAAGTTGATTTCAGCCTAGACGTCTTTTTGGTGACCCCGCAGAGTTGACAGGGGGCTTAAAAAACCCCCTAATTGGAGTCAGATACATAATAATTGAAAAAAAAAAAAAAAAAAAAAAAAAAAGGTTACTTCTCATGAATTTGTTACTACTCTTAATGGCTGATATCCACTCTCATTGATTTATCTTTTATTAAAAGATATCAAAATTAATAACGTGAAGAAAGTTTCTTATTAATCTTCATTAAAATAAGAGAATAAAGTCGTTATTACTTCGAAAGCGAAAAATTCAAAATTCAAGCTCTCGATTTAGGCCTAAAATCAACGCCTAGTTTAAGTGACTTCAAAACTCAGTCGGTAACAACAAGACCATAGAAAAAATGGTATCGACGAAGCAGACTGACTCTTAGCGACTTCAAATCAAAGAAGTCCAACAAAAAAAAAGAGGAAGGAACCAAACCAAAAAAAAGCCAAACTCCCTCTCCCCAACGCCTTTCCCCCTCTCATAATGAGGGAACGCCATCTGGTTCTCGCTCAGAAACTGAGATGGAAGCGACGCCACCATCTTCGCGCCAAAAGGAAAGGACGCGGCGTCATGATGCCGACTCACCGTTAAGAACATACAGTCAATTAACATCAAGTCAATTACCAACCTTTGACCCCTACGATGTTATAAATTGGTTAAGTGCTACCACAGCGATCTTCAAATTAAATCACATAGAAGACACCCACGAACGTGTTCGTTTGTTGGCTCCAATCTTGCCCACAAATTTAGTCTCCAAAATCACATTCCCTCTTCAAAACAACGCTTATCGTCTGCTATTACAAAACATAGAAGAAGTTTACCTCCCCGCCTTAAGGAACAGGATCCGGGATGTCTTTAAACAAGGTATGAGACCCGACGAATTGCCCAGTGAATACCTCCATCGTGTAAAAGGGGTATTGGGGAACAAAAGCTTCGATGTGTTGGTAGAACACAACCCCAAATTTGCGATAGACCTCTTTTTAGAGCAGATGCCCCAAAACATTCAGATGTCAGTGTATTCATTAGCTGAAGAAAATGACCTTGTAAGAATGGTTAAAGTTTCAGACGATCTTATAAGAATTTTGTTCGAAAAGGAAGAAATTATCATCAACCAAACGAAGAACAGACTTGGAACTCTGTAAATTCTGTACGTAACCGAACAGACACAAGAGAAACAAACTCCGCCTACCTTCTTCCCAACGCGCGCAACCAAGAGCGCCAACATGAAACTGAGAGCAAAAGTGAAGGTCAAATCGCCACCCAGCTGGCCCACCTCACGAAGATTGTGACCGAGCTCGCACACAACTTTCAGCTGTTCATTAAAAACCAAGCGGACTCAGCTGAGAGAGGAAATAGGACACGCGAGAAAAGTAGGTCGCGCTACTCAGAATCAGATACAAATGGATACAGTAAAGCATTTAATAACGCTGTCAATCAATTATGTTTTTATCATGCTCGTTATCTCTTCAAAGCCTACAAATGTGAAAGCAATGAGTGTCCTATGTATCCATTAATATATGGAAATAACCAGAAAAATGTCCCCTCGTCGTCGGAAAACTGCTAACAAGGCTGCGAACTTTACCATCTAATAGCAGCCGTGAAAACCATACTCACAATAGAAAAGTGAGATTTAATAATACCATCCAAGTGATAAGTGACCCTATTACAAACTGTGATGTGATTAATGAAATAAACTTACTAAATAAAAGTGCTGAAGAATTAAACAAAAATTATATCAATCATAATAACTCTATTAACCTTAAAAATAATAGTGAAATAAATACTACTACTACTACTACCACTACTACTAATAATAATAATAATAATAATAATAATGTAATAATATAATATATTAATAATAATAATAATATAGTAAAATAATAATAATAATATTAATAATAATAATAATAATAATAAATAATAATAATAATAATAATAATTAATAATAATATAATTAATAATAATTAATAATAATATAATAACAATGAAATAATATTATTATTAAAAAACAATAATGAAAACAATCTTGATCCAGCAAATGATTCAAAATATAAATACCACAACTACCAGCACTATCAAATGAAAATATTAAATACATTTAAAATAACAATAAAAATGAAAAAAAATGAAACAAAATTAATGGAACTTTATCAACTAAATACTCTTCATTCACACAGAATGCTAAGGAATGCATGCTCCTTTCTAGATTAAATTTAAAGAGAACTCTTGAAAATTTAAATAATGGAAAGTATAGTAAGTGCACAAATTAAAAATCATATCAAACAAATTAATGATATTACATTAATAATACTGACCTTCAATACAGGTCTCGATTACCCAACTGTTCAAGCAATAGTTGTAATGTTAACTTAATAACTTTTTAGTTGCCACTGTGTTAGTCCCCTGCATGTGGGATTACGTCTTTTTAACTCAAATTTATTAAAATGGGGGGGTTTATAGATAATACAAGGGATAGATGGAAGCAATGTTAGCACAAATATCCTGTCAGACTCCAACTTGATCGTTTGAATGCTGATGGACGAGGGCTGCATTGAGGCTAGATAAGATAGTTATCAGCGCCGCTGTATTGAGGGAGACAGGGAGGTTTGCAGATTGACAATTTGACCTTGTATATAGTCTATGACACATTAAATAAGATCGATTATTTGGTAGATTGCGGTTCTGTGTTCAGCCTCTTATCATGCGCTGCTAATGACCATCAAAAAGCGCCGGTAGGCTATATGTTTGCTGCTAACAATTCAAAAATTGCAATCTATGGTATTAAAGATATTGAAGTCGATCTGGGATTGGGGCGTAGCTATATTGTTACTTTTTATATCGCTAATGTAAGCACAAATATTTTAGGATTAGACTTTTTAAAGAATTTCGAGATGGGCATAAATTTTAAAGAAGATTTATTGTTAGATCAAATTACAAATAAGACCATAAAATTGAGTAGAAATGTGAATTTTAATATTAATGAAGCTCCTCTTTCTTCTTCTTCAAATCTCTCTCTCTCTCTCTCCTCCTCCTGTGCATGTGCCTTCTAGTTCTTTAAATTTTAATGAGTTATTGTCGAAATATTCTGAGTTATTTGTAAACCCTTATCTCCCCGAAAACCACCACATCAAATTGAAACAAGAAAAAAGGTGGAATGAAATTTTTGAAAAATATAAAAATAAAAATAAGAGAATGAGCACCGCATTAATAGCTGAGGACGGTCAAATAACTACGGACGAAGAAGCCGCCTATATTCCAGAGAGAGTATTAATAGAACTGGCCAACAATTATCCTTATAAAATAGATATAAAGGGACCGCCCATCTCCCTTAAGCCAAGAAGGGTCCCCCATAAACTTTATGCTCAAACAAAAGCAGAACTTGACAACCTCGTAGCCACGGGAGTCCTCCGCCGCAGCCATTCTCCCTGGTCTTTTCCCATGAGTGTCCTCCTGAAAAGCGAAAATCGAGTCAGAATAATCTCCGATTTTCGAGAATTGAACAAAAGAGCTGAGGTAGGAGTCTATGGACTTCCGCACCTGCAAGATGCAATATCAAACCTACAGGGGAGCCGTCTTTTCACCAAACTTGACGTGACGCAGGCCTTTTACTCGGTGCCATTAGCCCCAGACTCACAAAAGTACTTTACCATTACTTCAAACATCGGATCGTTTACCTACAGGAATCTTCCCATGGGCTATGTGTCATCTCCCTTTATCTTTCAATCTTACATTGATACAGTCCTACAAGGCCTACCAAATACTCAGGCCTATATGGATGACGTTTGATCACACAAAGACCGAAGAGAGCAACAAATACCTCCTAGAGAAGGTTATTGAAGAGGTTAAAGTTATCTGCACCTAAGTTTAAATCCCACAAAATGCCAAGTAGCCCAGAGCGAGATTAATTACTTGGGTTATACTGTAAATGAAAGCGGCATCAGACCTAATCATGAGAAAATTGGGGATATATTAAATACCCCAAAACCCAGGACCATCAAAGAATTAAGATCTTTCCTAGGCCGCGTAAGCTTTTACCGCAGCAGCGTCCCGTTATTTTCTGAAATAACAGCGCCCCTAAATCTATTTTTAAAAGGAAAACCCTATTCCAACCGCCGCGTCTGTTGGAATCTCACCGCAGATAAAGCCTTCAAAAACATTAAAAATGCTGTTGAAAATGCTTCTGTACTTGCTTATCCGGGCACCTCTTCTAATTACAAAATTATCATACATACCACAAATGTATCTGCAGCTGCTGTTATTTTATCCATCACTAACACAGCCGATCTTCCGATTGCTTTTTTTAGTTCCATTCTCTCGCCTACTGAAAGAAAGTATGACGAAGCGAATCGCCTTTTAGTATGCTTAACAAAAGTCTTCAAGAAGTACGGCTATCTCCTCACAAATAAAAATATTGATATAGAAACCAACTGCCGAGAACTCATAAACAAATATAAAAGATCAAATGACGACAAAAACTTTAATATTCGTGAAATCAGAAGTCTAAATTTATTAACTAGTTACAAAGTTTCTTTCAAATTATTAACAAAAAAGAAAAATCCCCTAGAAGAATACTTATTAATAAATGATATCAGTAATGATGAACCAAATAACGAAGAAAGTGAGACTACTGACGCAGAAGAGATATCAAAAATCACCTCCTCTCCTACGAACACTGTGATTGGTCCTCATTTCAGCAAACTAGCCAATAAGAGCGAAGTTCCCATACTCCACGTGGATTCTTGTTCAAATTTTACAACCACCTACAAATATGAAGAACTTTCTCCAAAACTCAAAGCTCGTTATCGGAGGGTAATAAAACAAAACCACACCCGTGCTGCGGTCAGCAGTCCAATGAAGGGTAAAAAGGTAGACCCTTTAAATAACCAAAATGTAAACAAAAGAAATTCCAAGAATAGTTCTCATGAGAAAAAAGGGACTTTAAAACCCAAAGGGTTGAGAATGAAAGAGAGAATAGAAATGGAAGAAAAAGAATTAGGCAAAATAAGTGAAAAATCGCCAACTAAAAAGTTAGATGAAATAAATGATATACTTACTGAAAATACACGAATAAATTTAATTCAGCGCTGTAATGAAGCCCACATTGACTTGATAAAACGCTTCAGGAAAGAAGTTGATTACGCTCAAATTAGTAAAGATCAGTTAGAAGATGAATACATTAATTCATTACTTGAAAATAAAGAAAAAAGTTCATTAATCATAAAGAAACAACCCTTCTGGTTCAAAAAGAATGAAGTCTCTCTCTACGTTGATACCTCATTGAATTATGCTAGAGTCATTCTCCCCGATCAACATATAGACGATATTATACGGCTAACTCACTTTCAAGGACACCTCGGGATTTCGCGCTGTCTTACCGCGATAAAAAGCGATTTTGTGTTCCGCAACATGCATAAGAGAGTGAAAGCACTTGTAAGAAGTTGTCCACAATGTCAAATCGGAAAGATAGGACGTAGCATAAACCCAATTTACGGGAAATATAAAGAAGTTTCCTAAAAATTGTTTCAAGATTTTAAACTGTGTATATTAAATTTAACCGTTTGTAGAGGATCAAGGTATTTATTAAACCCCATTGATAGGTACTCCCACTATGTGTGGGCCTTTCCCCTCAAGGACATCACCCAAAGAAACATTGTGAAAACATTGATTAACCAGCTAATTCCGATGTGTGTGGAGTTCCCAGCAACCTGATCACAGACAAGGGTGGAAATTTCACATCACATTTATTTGAAAGTGTATGTAAACTATTAGGAATAACTCATACAACTACCGCGAGCTACGCGCCCTTCTCGAACTCCAAGGTGGAGGTAACACATAAGATGATTCTAACCAGTTTAAGAACCATGCTAGCTGAACCAGGCATGGAAAGTCAAGGATGGTTAGACGTATTACCATTCGTTTTATTCGCACTTCGGCTCGCCCCTATCTCAGAATCCGGCATCTGTCCCAGCAAATTGATGTTCGGGCAAGATATAAACATTCCTGACGGATTGATAGATCCTTCACTCCCAGACGGACCTAAAACCTATGATAATTATATTGAAAAACTGGCAGGACTCATAGCCAAACCACTCTCTCAGAGAACTAACTTAAGAAACAGAAATGTGTTCGTCCCTCGTAATTTAAAAGATGCTCACTATTTGCTGGTAAAGAGTCAACAATACAATCGTGGTAAGCTCTCTCCAAGATTCCACGGACCTTATAGAGTCGTCAAGATCACTAATAATAACGCCCATATTGTGAAAGGAGATAAGGTGGTGGTAGAAAATTTAAGAAATGTCAAATTTTCTATAATCTCGTTCCTGATCCACCAGAACGCAAGAAAAACGCGGAATAACAGAAGTAGAGAAAAGAAATGAGGAACCGAGGTAAATAGCTCTTGAGGAAAATAAGAGTCTAAGACGTTGCTATGGTAATTAATACGAGAACAATAGTGTTTATAAATGGTATTAAATATTCATGTTGTAAGTTCTTTCACCTTCCACAAGTAGTGTTTCACCTGTTCTTCCTCTTTCCTCAACTTTGTATTTCCTGTATTCAATCGAAGGAGGGTAAGAAAGTATCTCTGTGAAATCGAAAACAGGGGCCTCACCCCTGTTCTCCGAGGCAGAGATCCTTTGTTGCACTCGAGGGCCACCAGTCTAGGGTGAAATTACGATAGGGAATCCTTGTAAGACAATAGCATGCAGTGTCTTAGAGTGTATGCATCTCTGTAAGAGGCTATTGCAAACCTCCTGCATATCACTTTGCATTAATGGTGGCCTACTTCATACTTACACTCTGTACATTATTTGAAAGTCAAGTGTTTGGCGCCTCTTTTCCTTCGCGGAGGAAAAGAGTGCCAAACAAACAAGGGTTATGATTGGTGCTTGGGTCCTGAAGGGACGCCACCAAATCCTACCCGGGAGTCTTGTAGCGAACCTCTTAGTGTGAGGATGCCCTACATAAATTGTTAGATTTAACTAAAGGCCGGCAGGTCTATTTAGGATAGGGAATTAGTGCATTATCTTATTAGTTAGTCTGTGAAATTCATAATAGTGCTAACGTTGATATATGCCCATCTATTATTCATCCATTGTTTTAATGAAAATCATCTTTGTATTGT
>JABUQX010056328.1:10000-12500 GCA_015478945.1 Trachelipus rathkii | reverse complement strand
ATATATAGAATAATAATTCAATACGGAGGAAATGATTTAGAAATAAATAAAAAATATTGCCAAGTTAAAAATGCCAAAAAGTACTTGCAAGTACCAAGCGCAAGTACCAAGTACAAAAGGCAAATACAAGTACAAGTACAAGTAGCTGGTTTTAGAAACTGCAAGTACAAGTTACAAGTACAAGTACTCAAAAAAATGTACTTAAGTATTAGGATTCGGTAGTTGGACATTTCTCTCCGACTCCGCAACCCTGATATACAGAGATTAGACAAAATAATATTAACACCTGACACATATACACAGAAAAAAAAATCTCTCTATATTTATATATATATAATAATATATTATAGATATATAGTATATATGGCTTTGGTGTTAAATTCGTGAGACCAGCAGGTTTTTCAGCCGATTTATTTCTATGCTATTTCGATATTATTAATTAGGATTTTTGGAGGAGTTTAAAAAGGACAATTACTCGTATATTATATATTTATAGATATATATATATATATATATATATATAATATATATTATATATATAATATATACTATATATATATATATATATATATAATATATATAATATATATATACTACTATATATCATAATATATATATATATTATATATATATATATATATATATTATATATATATATACTGCGTATTAAACATTAGTTTTTTTAATAGTGATTCTAAAAATTTCTCCATTCTAATTTCAGGTTGGTGATTTCTCTGCCATATGAAGGTCCGAAGTAGAGTTCCCAAATTTCTTTTTTTCTTCCCCTTCATGGAATTTTCATTTTACTCTAAAATAAAAATTTAATTAACATCTTAGGCTGGCAGCGTTACACTCTTGGGTTGTTAGGTTAGGTTGCGGTTAGGTTAGGTTACGTAGTTACGTAGTTGTTAGGTTAGTTTAAATCTAGGTTTAGGTTAGGTTTAGGTTAGTTACGGTAAAAAATGATAAGTTAGTAAGTTAGGTTAGGTTAGGTTAGGTTAGATTAGTTTAAATTAGGTTAGGTTAGGTTAGGGTAGGTTAGATTAGGTTAGGTTGGGTTAGATTTTAGGATAGTTTTTTAGATTGCTGAAGACCTCTTCTTATTTAAAACAATTATTTTTACCTGGCTCCCATGTGCTTTCAATGGTATTTGTATGGGCACCAGTTTCCTTATTTATGAATTCTACTGAATGGTTCACTATTAAATGATTATAATCTAATGTGGCTAAATCCTTGTACCCTTTCCAAGCGTCTGAAATTATGGTAGTTCCTTTTTTAATATTTTCTTCAATTAATTTTCTAAGTGTGGCGCTGTCTCTCTTTTCCGTTGGTATTAAAAAACACTTTTATTGACTAGGCTATGCTTAGACTTTCAAGATCTATATTTTTTAATTAACTTTATTTAGTATATTTAAGAAAAATTGCTATTATTTAAACATGGAAGAAAAATTAGTAACATTATTGAACACAAAAAAGAACATGCTTTCATATTTTTGGACTTCACTTAAATTTCTTTTATTATTTTAATTTTATATATCTTTTGTTTAGTTATGACAAAATAATTATTTTAAAAAAGTCGTAGGTATTACTGATGTAATAATTATGGATATATCGAATGAAAGAAATTTTGCTGCGTCACAAATACCCTTTCCATAATATATATATATATATATATACTATATATTATATATACATAGTAATATATATATATATTATATATATATATATATATATATATATTATATATATATAGGTGATATTTGGTTTAGAGCGACAAGAGCCACAATCCATATATAAAAACTACAATAGTTACAGGAAAAAGGAATACATTGTTGGAATCCTGGCAAAATTTTATTGCGGAAACTAAAAAAAAAAAAAAAAAAAAAAAAAAAAAAAAAAAAAAAAAAAAAAAAAAAAAATATAAAAAAATAAAATAAAAAAAAAAAAGGAATACATTTTTGGAATCCTTGTAAAATTTTAGTTAGGTAGGAAAATGTAAAAAAAAAATAAATAAATAAATAAATAAAATAAATATTGGCTAATTTTTTTTTTTTAGGAGCAGGGGACATATATATATATATATTATTTGTAAAGGTATTACACGGCAATGTAGGGGGCTCGAGCCGACGGGGAACACAGGGGGGGACGTTTTCCATACCCCGTAGGGGAGGGGCGGAGGAACCCCCGCGACACCCAAATACCAAAGAGCGGGGGTTCCGGAGACCCTCCCCGGAGGGGGGAATTAGTCCTACCCCGTAGTTCCCCGGAAGGCCGAGAGACCCCGACTCCTGCCATCGGTGCGGTATACCCTTGGGGTATTCTTTAGTAAAAGAAAAAAAAGCAAAATTTAATAGAAAGTCTATTTATTTTAACGAGTAACCAATAAAAGGTCTCTAAATAGGCTCTCTAATCATATTACTATAATTATTAGCAATAATTTTTTTATTTTTTTATTTTTTTTACATTTTCCTATCTAAAATTTTACCAGGATTCCAAAAAT
>JABUQX010056328.1:0-5000 GCA_015478945.1 Trachelipus rathkii | reverse complement strand
TCAGTAAATCAAAGAGGTGTTACCTAACACCAAGGGGGGGATTAGTATGCTTTTGTTTTACTGCTTTACTGCTTTAACTCATGTTTTACTGCTTTAACTCATGTTTTACTGCTTTAACTCATATGTTTTACTGCTTTAACTTTCTGCTTTACTGCTTTAACTTTCTGCTTTACTGCTATTAACTTTCTGCTTTTACTGTTTTAACTGTCTGCTTACTGCTTTAAACTCATATTATTTTATTAACATTTATGTTGTTTATTTTGTTTGGAATACTTTTATTTATTTTTTATTATTATTTTATTTATTTATTATTATTTTTATTATTTTTATTATTTTATTTTTATTATACTTTAGTGTTATTTACTTCATGCCTATTGTTATTATTATTTAGAACACACACACACACACACACACACACACACACACACATACACTTACACATATACACACATTTCACTATTACACTTATACACACATTCACTATGGCACTTTTACATTAACCCATAGACACTTACATTTACACTTCATTACACATCGGTCACACACACACCACACATGGCACTTATGATACTTATACACACATTTACTATGACACTTACATTGGTCCATAGACCAACTTACATTTACACTTACACTCACACACAGATTTACTTACACTCACACAGATTTACTTACACTCACACAGATTTACTTACACTCACACACACAGATTTACTTACACCACAGATTTACTTACACGTTTGCACACAGATGGTACACACCACACACACACACACCACACACACACACACACACACATTACACACCCACGCACACTCACTTACACATATAACTTTTAATTTATTAAAACATTTTATGTTTTAATTAAACACGTACATTTATATTACTCATTCAAATATAACTAAAATTATTTCAAAGTTTCTTAAAACCTTCTATAATAAATCAATCATTATCTTTTAACCCACAAGAATTTATTATTAACTGTTAATACTTTTTGTTATAAATTTTATAACTATCAAGTTTTAAAAATAATTTTACTAAAATTTATGAAATTTTATTAAAAACATTATATTTTACGTACCTTAAAGCAAATAAATCAGTAAATCAGTAAGGGCAGCCCCTAGCACCCCTCTTACACCAAGCTATGCCACTTTTTGTTCTATTGACTTACTGCTTCACTACATCATCTTTAGCCATGTAATAAGTATAAAAATAACAAAATAAGTTCTTCTCTGCTAACATACATGTATTTTATTAAAATCATTCTAAGTTTTTATTTAAAAATTAACAATTATTCACTTACATTTATATTTATTCACTCGATGCTAACTAAAAATATTTCAAATTTTTTAAATAATTCGGGTTTTCTTTATTATTATTATTATTATCTATGGACATTGACAATCCATCACGAGGAAACACACAACAACCCGCCCTCCTTACAGATTACGAAACTGACCTCTCTCTGTAAAATGTGTTGAAAATAACTACTTTAGGTCTAATTTAGAGATATGCCCTTTTGTATCCCGGGGCGCTTTAAGCCTAATTCCAGGTCAAAATATATTTCAAACTGACCTTTGTCTGCTAAAATGTGGATGAATAACTACCGTTTAGGCCTAAATTTTAGGCCTAAATTTAGGATAAGCTTTTTGTAGACGGGCTCAATTTAATCCTAATACCAGCGTCAAAGGTAATTCCGTTATAGACAAGAAGAATCATGGTTATTATTATTTTATAAATATTATTTCAAACTGAAACATGCCTGATCGGAAAGATGTCTTTAAGCAGTAAAAAGGAAAATGTCTTTCCTTTACTTGTGATGGGTAGGAGGTAATCCTTATCTCTAATGACCTCGTATGTGACTTGCGTCGGAATTATTTTATACGTTCTTTGAAAATTGAACGTTGTTCTTTTAAACTTGTATTTGAAGGTGATATGTGTTTTAATTATCTTTTAGACCCAAACTCATTTAAAATCATAGTCATTTTAGCTGTTAAGCGGGGCACAAGTTATCTGATTTGTATTAAAAGTGTTTTATATTTACTAAGTGTATATCATATTTATAATAAAATACTTACATTGAGGAATAATTATTAATTTCACTAGAATAGATAATAATTAATTCACTAGTTCATAAGCTAACCACCAGGGCTCAGCGTGAGCCCCACCCGCAAAGGCAGCAAACCCCGCACCCGCTGGTGCGTCCCGCCGCGTTCCCCCAGCCCGCCGCGTCCCCGCCCGCCGCGTGCGCCCGGAGGCGCGCATTTTCCGCGTTCCCGCCCGCCGCGTGCGTCCGAGGCGCAATATTTCCGCGTACTCGCCACACCGTTAGCTGTTATTTACTTTCATGCCTATTGTTATATATTATTTTAGAACCACAACACACACCACGCACACATACACACACACACACACACACACACACACACACACACGCACACTCACTTACACATATAACGATATAATTTATTAAAACATGTTATTTTTATTTTATTATTTTACTTAGTTTATTTACTTCATGCCATATTTTTATTATTATTTAGAACACACATACACATGCTCTCACCGCACACATACACCAACACACACATACACACACCACACTCACACGCACACTCACTTACACATATAGCGTATTAATTTATAAAACATTTTATTTTTATTTCATTATTATACTTAGTGTTAATTTACTTCATGCCTATTGTTATTATTGTTTAGAACACACATAACACAAACACGCACACATAAACACACACACACACACTCACCACGCACACTCACTTACACATATAACGTATAATTATTAAAACATTTTATTTTTATTGTATTATTATACTTAGTGTTATTTACCTCATGCCTCTTGTTCTTCTTAATTTTTTACACACATACACACCACACGCAAACACACCACACACAACACAACACACACACACACACTTACACATACGATCCCACCCACTCGATATTTTGATGCCCCATCCTTTGATGCCTCAGCTTTTGATGCCTCAACTTAATAACTTAGCCTGTTGGTATCTCAGCTTTGGTGGTTCATCTTTGATGACTCATCTTTGATGGCGTCATCTTTGAGTACCAGCTATATTAAGTGATTCATCTTATAGCAGTTACACTACCATAGAAACTTACCACTACACTTATACACAACATACCTATACCTTCTCTTATTCACGCAATATGCCAAATACACAGAGACACTTACCACTCACACACACACCCACACACACAATATATATAATTAATATATATATATATATATATATATAATATATATAATATATATATATATATATATATATATATTATATATAGAATATATATTATATATATATATTTCATTCGCGCGAAATATTGCGCCTGCGGGCGCACGCGGCCGGGCGGGAACGCGGAAATTTGCGCCTGCGGCCACGCGGCGGGCGGGACGCGAGCGGGCGGGGAAGCGGCGCGGACGCACCAAGCGGCTGTTGCGCGGGTTGGCGCCTTTGCGGGTGGGCTTCATGCTGAGCCCCTGGTAGGTTTAGCTTCATGAACTAGTGAATTAATTATTATCTTTTCTAGTGAAATTAAATAATTATCTCCTCAATGTTAAGTATTATTCACTCAACATATGATATACAACTTAGTAAAAATCTAAAACAATTTTAATACCCAAATTCAGATAACTTTGCACGCTTAACAGCCTTAAATGACTATGATTTTAAAATGAGTTTGGGTCTAAAAGATAATAAAACACCACACCTGCTCAAATACAAGTTAAAAGAACAAACGTTAATTTTCAAAAGACGATAAAAATAATTCTCGACCAATCACATACGAGGTCACATATAGAGATAAGGATTACCCCTACCAATCACAAGTAAGGAAAACATTTCCTTTCCTTCTTACCTGCTTAAAGGATCTTTCCGATCCAGCATGTTTCAGTTTGAAATATATTGATAAAAATTAAATAATAACAATGATTCTTGTCTATACGGGAATTACCTTTTGACCTGGTATAGGATTAAATTAGCCCGTCTACAAAAAGGCTTATTTACCTAAATTTAGGCCAAATTTAGCCTAACCGTAGTTATTGCACCACATTTTTCAGAAAAAGGTCAGTTTGAAATATAATTTGACCTGGAATTAGGCTTAAATCGCCTCGGGTTACAAAAAGGATTATCTAATTAGACCTAAAGTAGTTATTTCAACACATTTTACCGAGAGAGGTCAGTTTCATATCTGTAAGGAGTGCGGGTTGTTGTATTTTCTCGTGATGGATGTCAATGTACATAATAATAATAATAATAATTAAGAAAACCCGAATTATTTAAAAAAACTTTGAAATATTTTTAGTTAACATTGAGTGAATAATATAAATGTAAGTGAATAATTGTTATTTTTAAATAAAATCTAGAATGATTTTAATAAAATACATGTTATGTTAGCAGAGAAGAATTTATTTTGTTATTTTATACTTATTACATGGCTAAGATGATGTAAAGCAGTAAGTCATTAGAACAAAACGTGGCATAGCTGGATGTAGAGGGGTGCTAGGGTGCCTTACCTGATTTACTGATTTATTGTCTTTAAGGTTACGTAAAATAAGTTTTTAATAAAATTCTCATAAAATTTGTAGTAAAAAGTTATTTTAAAACTTGATAGTTATAAAATTTATAAACAAAAAGTATTAACAGTTAATAATAAATTCTCTGTTCAAAGATAATGATTTATTATAGAAGTTTTAAGAAACTTTGAAATAATTTTAGTTATATTTGAATGAGTAATATAAATGCTACATGTTTAATTAAAAACATAAAATGTTTAATTAAATTATACGTTATTATGTGTAAGGACACTCAAGCTGTGTGTATTCGTATGTGTGTACTGTGTGTGTGTGTGTGTAAATCTGTGTGCAAGTGTAAGTAAATCTGTTGCTGTAAGTAAATCTGTTAGTGAGTGTAAGTAAATTCTGTGTGAGTGTAAGTAAAATCTGGGTATCTCTCTCT
>JABUQX010056327.1:0-20000 GCA_015478945.1 Trachelipus rathkii | reverse complement strand
ATGTTAAATGATATGTTTTCCATTAGGATGACACTTACCCTATAATGCTGATTCCATGGGATTCATGTCGGCCCAATAATTGCCACATTTGTCAACAGGCCGAAGATTATTCTGAAGTCTTCTCTGTTCTCGATGGGGAAAACTGAGCAAATCTGCTTCCTATCTTTCTCCTGTACATTAAGTTGGAATCCTTTGAAATGTCCACTGGCATCTGCTCGCTTTCAGAACCTGATCGAACTGCTAGCTTCGGGGTAACTCTGAGAAAGCGAATAAATTAACATTGGGACCTTTGGCGACGATCTCAACTAGTGCGTTATAATCTTATTTTGGCTAGCTTCTCTTCACCCAAAATATTCAACCAGAAGATGAGAGTGTACTACACCAACACCACCCCACTCTGAAAATTTACCACAATCTGTATCCATTCGCCAAGTCACTGATGTACGATACTTATCCTATTCGTCTACTCTGGATTTACTAGACTCCTCGTCGAGAGCCACGCTCAGTCCTATCTCCCTCAGGCCAGGCAAACACCGACGAATTCTCGGTTTATAGCTGGTACCATTTGGCCGCAATCTTCACTATAGAGAGCACAATTAATGATAGGTCCTCAATGCAAGGATCCATTTCTTTTATAGGGTATAGGGTTCAATAACAACCACGTTTCTAACATGCACCTTCCTTCAATTGAAATTCGTCATGGAACTGTTCATTTCAAATTTTGAGATGAGTACTATATTTCACTGATAAATGTATATACAACTAAAGTGTAAGAAATGTTTGCAAGAGCCGTAGACAACTTTATACCTAATAATGAATTCTACGGACATTATCAGTGTTCGGCACGAACCTATGTCGTGAATGACGATGATGTTAACCAATCTGAAGCAGTACTCATTGGAAGTGCAGAGATTGACCAGCGATTACCCGATAGAAGGGAGGGTTATTGGACCGGGGTGATTATTCTCATTCATTAAGAGATTTCTTCCTGTTCTCTGATGCCTCCTTAGCAAGCTCAAGTACTTCACCGCGAGTGTCATTTACGAATCCATTCTGTCTCATATGAGTCGTCTTCACTGATGCCTCGATCAAATTGGATCCCATGGTAAGACGAGTTCAGGGTTCACTATTTCAGTAGTGTTAATGGCTGCTCGGGTAGCGCCTAGTGACTTTTTCAAGGTCAGCCATGCTAAAACCAGTTGTATATAGGAGATTTCAATCCTCTTGAGATCATTACACCTTATGAGAGTGAAGTGAGGTCTAGTTCGAGCTCGCAAAGGCTAGAGATCCTGTCAGATTTCCTAATCCTACGCATCTCCCCTGATGCCTTTCCACTTCCGAACGGTGAGAACAAGCGTATGGTTGAGCTTCAGATACAATCAACAGCACTAGATGTTTACGTAGGGAGGAAATAGGTGGAGAACGAGGGGCAGATTCGATGATCGCAGAAAGGTAGATCCATGCTCGTATTCTTCTGAAAGTAAGATGTTTCATCGGAAGTTATTTTGCGAGAGGGTGAGATAGAGGAGTGTTGATTGGGAAGTCGAATGGAAAGGATGTAGCGTCATAGTATATGAGACATTAAAGGTTAGACACAATTGATGGATACAACAGCTTTTTGATTTACAATGGCTTAGTTGAATCTGAGTGTGAATGATTACAAAATAACGATGAAGATGAATTACAAAGGTCACTTGGGTCAAACCACAGAAGAGGACACGATATCTTAATTATCCTCGAGTAGTAGAGGAATCGGACAAGATTTGAAAGGCACCAAAGTCAAAATTATCGAAAAGAGAGAATTAAAACAGGAAATTACACTCTGAGAGTGAAGAGATAAAAATAATATAAAACGAATTGTGAAACAATAAAAATCATAAATTAGAATGTTCAATTAAAAGTTTTAGGCGTGTCGAACTGCCTTTGAGTTAATGAGGCTATAGGCTTTTGGAATTGTGGATGCGATTACCAGTCGATAGTAAATAAAAGTGACTTCTAAGCACGACCAGCTCACAATTCGTGAAATATCCATGAGAGCGGAAAAATAAATAATAACATTCACCACATAAGGTGCCAGTAAGAACAAGGGCCTATGCGGGATCACCTTCCATCAGCAGAATTAAAAGTGAATTAATCTGACAAAAACCAGTGTACAGCCCGTAAATACATCCCGAGAGAGTAAAGTGGCATGATAGAGCAGAAGAGCACCGGAGTTGGGTGAATCTGCCTGACAGAAGGAATTGTAGAAGAGAAAGCTATCCTCGAAAACCGAGCGTGTGGAGTTTAAGGAGGACCTCGAGGTATCCACGCTGTATTATAAACCTTTTCATAAAAAAAAAAAAAAATGCCAGTTGTGAAAGCTTTCCGAAATCCGAGGTCTAACGATTTTTGCGGAAGCCAAACTGGAAGTTTGAAAAGCTTGACGACTCCCCTATATGGAAATGCCTTCATAATAGAGTAGGAAGGAAACCGCACATAGACAAAGACAACCATTTACATCCAAATTTATAGTTTAGGTATTCTAGCAGAAGTTTATAGAAGGAAAGAAGGTAAAGGCGCAATAGGAATCAAACCAATTGCGAATGGTAAAAAGAGCAATGAAGAACTGCTAAGGCTGGAATCAACCGTGTCTTTTTCACGGTTATTAGAGAACAATAAGGGATAACAAAAGCTGTTGTCCAAACAGATGGAGATAGATTGATGGATAGAAATATGGTAATTTACATACTAATCCTGCCGGGATATGTACACGGATGCATAATGAAGTGAACACATGTGGAGCGGAAATTTTATGGAAACTACGGAAGGAAGAGGTGATAAATATACTGGAGCCCCTACGGGCAACCAAGGATTTGGGAAATTTCAGTCCGAGTGACACTCACAAATATTACTTAAAGAAAACTTATGAAACAGAAAAGAAAGCCGATGCTATAGAATGGGAAGAACATAGCATTGCCCAACACTTAAAAAAGCACATCAATGTTCAATTAAGTAAAAAAACAGAAGACAGTCTCACTATTGTAGAATTGACATTCATTTCAACCAGAAATATTCGGCTGTTTAGTAACTATAAGCGTGGGGAGTAAAACACGTAGATAAGCTAAGTGGCATTTTACTTTTTAGAATTAAAATGGCACCGTATCGATGCAACTCTAATTGATATAGCCAGGGCATGAGCATGAGACTTGGTGTGCCTAATGAAGAACCAAGATGTGCGTTCAAAAAGCATATTGACTAACGGCTCAAGAGTGCTATATGGCCTAACTCGCATTCTTGTCAGACCGAATGTTGGTAAATGAGTACGAGGAATGTGCGGTAGAAGCTGTGGTCGTCCCATATCGAGTTTTATATCAGGTCCCATCACACGAATGGGTAGACTGACCTGCTCATATTTGGGATGGAGGAAGCCTGTGTTAGAGTGGGTATGACCGACAGAGATAACATCATACTTTCTCGCTAACAATACTTGTGCAACACTGAAAGATAAAGCGAGTTTGTGGAGTTTGACGGGGTAATTTGCACAAGCATTATAGACTAAGTTCCTGTGAGTAGTAATTAAGTTTTGCCCTGTTTTAGTACGGAGAATATTTGATATGCCACTTCGCTAGCTAAGTATAACCCTATCATGCGGAACGCTTAATAAACCCCCTGGCAATTGACTTTTGGTGTAAATAATATGGAAATCTCATAATATCCAAGATTCTTTGTGATGATTTTGGAATACCCGACAGAGAGCACACGAGGCTTCCGTTTGTTACACAAATAATATAAATAATTATACGTCAGATGTAATGTGATACTTTATTTTATTACTACAATCGATCAAGCACAAAATGTTACTTGACTAGAGGTTGGAGTCCCAGTATAGTTGATGTAAGGAGTCATGCCTCGTTGTGACCAGCAAATCTGAGAGGAACCACGCAATGAGGAGGTGAAATAAACATTACGGAGAACTAAAGAGTTTACCTTGACGGTAATGATACACACTCGGAGGAATGCAAAGGGTTCTGTCTGTGGGAGACGTGATTGATTGGATAAACTTTGCGCATGGGAGAGTAAAGTTAAAGATCTTGTCAAGAATTGGCTAGGGAAATGCCGCCTCATCTCAAGGGGAGTTGGAGTAAGTGGATAGCTGGTGGTGGGGTCCTTTGCGCAAGCTGGTGTTTTTTTAAAGAAACCGAAATGTGAGATCTTATTGCCTCAGAAGCCGATAAGATCCACCTTGCAAATAGAATATGGATCCAGAGGAGAAAGGCCAGGGATCAGTAGGTGAAGTGCGGAAGACTGATAAATACGTATAACCAATTGAGAGGGTAGCGGTATTGAGGAAGGTAAAGGTGCGTTGGGGGAGTTGAGTGGTGCACTATCGGTTAGCTTATCTTTATACCCTATAGGTTGTTGGTACTGTGTATATGTATAGCCACACGCATCATAGTACCTCCAAAGTATGGGAGGTTGGGTTACTATTGCCGGATTGGCTACACCGCTTCTTGGTTATAAGTAAAAACCCAAACAAAACCAAAAATAACCTTGAAGAGAAGATAGTCAAGGAGGCTTAGACTACCGCATCACTCAACCTCCCCCAAGGACTAACTTTATTTACGCTGCTTCTCTTTACCGCCCTTCCTTACCAGCGATCTTCCTCCTACCCTCTTATAGATCGCTTCACATGATCCCGCTTCGATTATATGTACGGCAGCAATCCTTTTCAACAGGCCACAGCTATCCCACTTTCTCCCTTCAATGAGCGGTTTCCGACAATTGACAAGATCTTTAACTTCTTCCAGCAAGTTATCATCACGCAGCAGAAACTTGCATCCCGTGGTCTTCCGCAGGTAAACGTTCAGCAACCCCATGGTGGTCTCAAGAGTGTGCACAAGCTAATCTGGAGAAGGAAAAAATCTACATACAATATAAACGGGCCCTCGCTACCTCAAACATAATTATTTTCAAAGCAGCTGCGGTAAGATCTAGCCGAATCAATCCCCAAACGGGCAAACAATACTATCGAACTTATGCTTCAACCGTCAACTCCACAACTCGCTTTTCTTCAGTGTGGAAAGTTGTACAGAGAATATCTCGCCACTCTAACAGCTCTCCATCCACAGTCCTCCGTTATGGGCCTGATATAACCGACACTATCTCTGCTCCAACATCGGTTGCAGATGCATTAGGCTATAGCTTTGCGTAGCCACTCAAACTCCTCCCGCTATCCTGAATGAAGCCTTTCAAAAATAAAGAATTAACACTGTACCCCCAGACTTTTCAACAGCGAAATGGGAAGATCATTCCTATAACTGTCTTTTTTCAATTGCAGAGTATCTAACTGCACTGACGAATACCAAATACGGTGCCCTGGCCCAGATATCATCTCGTGTATAAAGCTCCGTCACATTCACTCATATGCATCGGCATTCCTGCAGGATCTGTATAAATCCTTTTTTTTCCATCTGTTTGGACAACAGCTTTTGTAATCCCTATTCCCAAACCTGGAAAAATCCGAATTTGGTGGACCTATCATACTTACAAAATAATGGAGAAAATGGTTGCAGGCAGCCTTCTCCCTGTTCTAGGGAGTCGTCAAGCTTTTCAAACTTCCAGTTTGGCTTCCGCAAAAATCGTTAGACCTCGGATTTCGGAAAGCTTTCACAACTGGCATTTTTTTTTTTTTTTATGAAAAGGTTTATAATACAGCGTGGATACCTCGAGGTCCTCCTTAAACTCCACACGCTCGGTTTTCGAGGATAGCTTTCTCTTCTACAATTCCTTCTGTCAGGCAGATTCACCCAACTCCGGTGCTCTTCTGCTCTATCATGCCACTTTATTCTGGATGAAGGTGATCCGCAAGGCCGTGTTCTTACTCCTTAGTGTATTATTATTATTTGCTCTCAGATTCAATGACGTCGGTACTATCATCCCAGCGACAGTTAAATTTTATCCAAATGTTGATGACTGGCCTAATAAATTGCTGGTGACAGACTATCATTTCTTGAACATTAACTCCATGCAACTAGCCATTGAAAAAATTTCACAATGTGGTAACTCCCACGACTTCCACTTCTCACCCTCCAAAACCCTCTTCTTTCAGAAGAAAGGAAGTTGAAGAACCTGCCACATTCCTCCTACGAACCTAACCTTATATGGCTCAACCATACCTGTTACTTCAGAGGTCAAATTTCTGCTCTTCATTCTGAATGACCAACTGACATGCGCACCGCACATTAAACACCTGAAAATGACCTGTCATCGTACGCTTACATGTTGTGCCATCACACCTCAAAATCCTGGAACGCTGATCGAAAGTCCCATTTACATCTCAACATCGCCCTAATCTGAAGTTAGTATATGGTCAGGTCTCCTCAACTTTACTACAATTGTTAGATCCCATCCAAAACGAGGCGATCAGTATCTCCACAGGAGCCTTCCGATCGTCCCTCCAGGTGAGCCTAGAAGATGAAGTCGATGTGATGTTGCTCTCTCTGTGAAGGAAATATATCACGTGCATGTTATCTTCGCTTTCAAACCCCGATACCGTCTACGCTGACATCGATTCTGCGAGATATCTCAGAATATTCCTTACTGGCAATTTGCAAACATAGTTTATAACATTCTTAACTTCCTCAATAACCCTTTGAAAAGGTCTCTCTCTCTCTCTCTCTCTCTCTCTCTCTCTCTCTCTCTCTCTCTCTCTCTCTCTCTCTCTCTCCTCTCTCTCTCTCTCCTCTCTCCTCCCTCCCCTCTCTTCTCTCTCTCTCCTCTCTCTCTCTCTCTCTCTCTCTTTTCTCTCTCTCTTCTCTCTCTCTCTCTCTCTTTATTTCTCTCTCTCTCTCTCTCTCTCTCTCTCTCTCTCTCTCTCTCTCTCTCTCTCTCTCTCTCTCTCTCTCTCTCTCTCTCACGATGAAGGGTATACACATTGGCTATTCCCTGCTCCCACCATCTGTTTAGGCCTGACCTCTCTCCAAATCCAGTCACCCCTCCTTGTTATCTATTTTGTTTGCAGTTCAAAGGCAATCCACTCCAGTGTTTACTGAGGATTTTAAAACGGGACAGCATCGGCACGTCGGCACTCTTTCAAGACCAAAACCTCTCATAAGCAAAGGAATCGCTCTTAAAAAAAGACTGCAACATATTAACTTTTATTAATCCACTACATTACTCTGAAGTTGGAGGCCTGAAAACAAAAACGTATAAAACTTTTCACTATATAATTTATGAAACTAGGTTAAATGCTATCAAACCCATCTAAACAATATTCTTAATATTTCATAGTTATTTACTCGCTGTTGATGTTGTTGTTTATGATGTTGTTTTACATTTTCACAATAATGATTCCGAAATGTAGATTTAAACCCAAATTTAGGGAAATAAAAAATACTCTAAACTTGCAGGACCATTGAAAAAAAAACTAATAAAAAAACATCTAAATAATTGCATAAAAAAAAATCTCTAAAATGGCAGTATCATTAAACATAATATTAAACAAAATAAGGCTCATCAATTTCTGTTACTATTTACAATTCTTGTTAATTACTTGGTTGGATAATACTTTTCAGAAATTTCTTAAAACATACCGTAACCATGTTGGCTAAAGATGTTTTCCCTTTAGCAAGATCATTTCCCCAATTTAGATAATTTTTCAAATTAAAAAAAAATTAGGGAACCTAGAAAATAATATATATTTACGTCGTTGCCTTGAACCTAACTTTAGCAATGTTGGAATGTTGGTTATTAAACTTAATGAAATTAAGGTCTTTTTAGGTAAACTTTTTCAGCTTATGTATACATAGTATAAATTTAATTAAATGCTATAATTTTCGGAACACTTTGTTTGTGTGCATGTTGGGGGCGTGTACTCTTTCTCGGTAAAATTTCCCGCCAAAGAGTAAAACATAGTATAAAAAAAATATTAGACATTTTCCTTCAAAATTTATACCAAGAGAAAATACTAAAAGTATTTGTAATTATAAAAATATACTTTTGCTATATTCAAAGTTATATTATACCTGTTTTACTTTTTGACGGAAAATTTTGCCGATAAAAGGTACAAGCACCCACCATGCACGCACACAGGGCCATCTTAAGCTAAGTTGGAGTCCATGTCACTTTATAATATATGAAGCCCTTTTAGAGAAATTTAGGATAGGTATTAACAGAAACGTTTAACATTTCAGGGGAGGGTCCAATTTTTACTCCGGGCTGAACCCAATTTTCACCCCACCTAAAAATGGACATAAAATTCTTAATTTTCAGCCAATTTTGGTGTGGAAAATGCAAACTGCAGCTTTTCTGACGTCTAAAACGTTGTTTTCGAGTGTTTTCCTGTGTCTGTAGTCATTATTTTTTATTTTCATTTTTTGAAATCCTATGTTTTTGACATTTGTCGAAACTCCTCCCAGTGATGACACGATAAAAGTCAAATGATTTAAATCGATTGATTTTTGTACTTGATTTTTTTATTTTATTTATTTTTTTATTATTATTTAGTCAAATTTTCTTTCCTAAATTACTAATTAATCATTATTATCACTTAATTAATTGATAAATATATTTCATCTATATAATAGGTAAATTCATAACTGTGGTTTCAAATCATTTTTAATAAAGAAATAAATAAAATTAGAGCACTCAGAAATTATACAGTATATATATAATTTCAATAACTTAATTAAACTAAATAATAATTATATTTATTAAACTTATTATTAATTAGGTAATAATTAGGCTTATTTATTAATTTTATGAAAAATAATAGTTAAAAAAGCAATTTGTGCCTAAAAAATCAAATAAATCAAAAAAATTAAAAAAAATCACAAAAAATAAAAAAATAAAAAATGAAATTTTTTCTTAAAAAAAATAAAAAAAATAAAATATTGATTTTTTCTTAAAAAAAATTTAAAAAATTAAAATCCCTGATCTCTCCTACAATTTTTTTCGAAACGACTTCATACTTGAAATATACAAAGATTGGACTATTATCTAAATTGTGTAGGAACGGAATTTTGAAATTTGACCCCATATCTGAGCAATGGTCGATTTTCAAAATATACTATTTTTGGGTTTTCAAATTGAAAATTGGGATTTTTTTCTTCTGTTCATCCGATCTGCATAAAAATTTCAAGACATTTGTAGTCTGGGGAGATACACATTTTTAATTTACATCAGTTTTATGTACGTGTATGCAAGAGTTTTGAATCTTTTCTTGAAACAAATTTTCAAAATAAATTTTTTTTTAAAATTTGAAAAAAAATTTTTGGGTAGTATACAAAAAAATTATCTAAGTAAAAAAGATGTATCTCTCCCGACAATATATGCCCTGAAAATTTGATGTTGAAGATGTACAGAAAAATAATATCTCAAATCTCAATATTTCACTTTTTTGAAAACAATTTTTTTTTAAAAAGTGAAATATTGAGATATTTTTTTTCTTACTCATCCTATCAACATAAAAATTTCAAGGCGTATATAGTCGGGAGAGATACGTCTTTCTTACTTAGATAATTTTTTGGTATACTCAAAAATATACTCTCTGCTTTAGATGCACGGTCAGGGTGCACATTATAGGAAAAAAATTTCAACTTTGAATTTTTCTTTGCCAGTTACTTGTACAGATGAAGCAGAATCATCAAAGTATGTCACACGTGAGCTTCCAGCTCTTATTCTTTGAGATAGATCCTTGTAGGGAGCTTCTGGATTTTTCTCTTTAGCGGACGATTTGAATTCATTAAAATTATCTCTGATAGTAATCATAGTATATCAATAAAATTACTAAGCGAAGTTAATTAACAAATTTATTGCAACGTCCATTGTTATGGTTTCTTTCTGAAGGTTGTGGTTAGTCTTGTCTATCCTTTCCAATACGCGTATTCCAATTCTGATAAAAATTTAACAAATTAGTAGTTTCTATGTTTTTTGGTAATGGAATTATGGCTTTCGTTTCTAGCCTCTCTTGGTTGTACAATATCTTGAGTAATAGATGTCAAGGATTCTAGAATTTTTTGAATATAGATTTATTCGAAGGCAAATTTAACAACCATTTTCTTTCAACGCTTCCATTGTTTTCTAACTTACGCTGAAATAGTGATTTATTGAAATTCCTAGTTGTTGATCTAATAGCTACAAATTCTGCTCCTTTGTAAGTTCTGCAAGCTTCGGAGAAGTTGTTAAAAATATATATTATATAATGTATGATATACCTTATATAATATATATGTTTATTTTATATATTTATATATTTTTTAATGTTTTATTTTTATTATTTTTATTATTATGGCCACTGGAAGTTGAAGATTTTGAAATAATGACCTTTTCTTAATACCAAAAAAAAACTAAATAATGTGTGAATTTTTATTTTAGTTTATTCTATGTGAATGGACAAAATAACGTTTCACAAATAAGAAAATACAAGAAGAATAAAAATACAACTTTGTAGAACTCAAAAAAATTTATATTTTGATCCCATTTCACATTTCGATTTTGTTACATATAAATGAATCCTCAAGCGAAAGCCGAATCATGCCTTAGCTCTGCAAATTGTGATGCAAGAAATTGACGAGGAATAAAAATTTAGGATATGGCAGATAATACCAGACCCTATATCAAACCATCTAAGAGAGGCAGACTTTGCTTTCTTTGCTCATGTCCTATTTAGGCAATAACAAACATATTATTAAAGAATCATCAAAACCAGTTCAGGAGCCACTGATAATAAAAATAATAATATAAGTAAAAAAGAAATTTACCATTTATAATTTTTTTTTGAGATAAAGAAAAATTGTCCTACTCATGCAGTGAAGAAGGCCAAGTAGATTCATATAAGAAGACCAGCTTAGAAGTGCCCAATATGATATTTAATTTTTGTTATTCCTATACTGGAACCCAGACGGGCCCAATATTCCATGTTCCTACTTGGAAGAACTCTTCTAACAAAGGTCGTGTTGTATGAAAAAATTAAAGGACTTGGCGTTTTGTATAGCTGACTAACCCAATCTTGGTGCCTGCAGCAATTTCATTGTAATAAGATGATAAGGGACCTGATGAAAGGAGGATCTAACTATTTTAAAATTAACCAATATTGCTTAGTTACTACGCAGATTTGGAGCATTAAATCAGCTGTTTTGATGGAGCACATGTTTTTGGAATAATAATAATAATAAAAAAAATAATAATAATAATAATAATAAAATAATAATAATAATAATAATAATAATAATTAATAATAATAATTAATAATATTAATAATAAAAATAATAAAAAAAAAGAAGCATATAAAATCACTATCCTTTCAGAAAAAGCGTATTGGCTTTTGGATTTGACTAATAATTGAAGCATTTTGTTTTTTATCTTTCACTGCACTGTAAACAGAAAGAAGGAAACAGCAAGGTAGACGGAGAAGAGTTCCATTTCCACCTTATATAAAAATACTCATTTAATTCAATGTAAATATTTATACATTTAAAAAATGTTTATATGTAAATTTTTAATAACAACGCATTCTTTGACTCCCCCTTCTCTAAATTATTTTCTTCATTAATTTCATGCATATTTTCTGTGAATGGCGCAGTGGACAGGATGGTCCTTTCACGCCAAGTAATTGCTGAGTTTCTTCTGTTGCGTATTATGGCTCTTAAGAAAAATATATAGGGCCCATTAATACTTTGCATTAAAACTAAAAACATTGGAAAACTAATAATAAATAAAATTAGAGGTCGTGATAAAAAAAAAAAAAGCCTGTATAAAAATATAGGCACAAAATTATACTTGTATATTCTCTAATAGAATAAAATAGAAAGCCACATAGGGCTATTCGAGACTTGACAACATATATTAAGCAAAAAAATATTTACGGTACATAAACTTATGTACTGGTATAGTGTATAAAATAGATAAGTTGAAGCCACATAGGCCTATCTAGCGGATGAGACTGACCAATATATAAAAAAAACAAATAACTATATATAAATTATAATAAATAAATTAAAATATATATACTGATATTTTAGTTGATAGACCGTTTCGACTTATAATGTAATAACTGTGTTATTTATTATTAAATATTCTCCTATTATAAATGAATGAGTCACAGAAGATTTTACTCTTCTCAGCGGGATTCGACGTTGGACTCCGCGTTGCTGAGAGTTAACAACAACCGGAATGCCTCTATCACTAGCCCAATCCACGTCCGCCAATAAAAAGCACGCTTCAAAACGTAGTTTTAAAGCACCCCCCTGGTTTTCTCATCCCGATAAATGCTGAGAGTACTCCAATTAAGCCAGTATAAAAACAAAAAGATTATTTTTCAATATGGATGTAGTGGACCCAAATATAAAATTAATATTTTGAAGAAAATAATTAGTTGATAATAAGAATCACATCATTATTTCAACAAGTTTTATCTCTAGTCAAACAAAGAGGGACAAAAAGGGCCATTGTCACAATTGATAAATAAGATCACAGCTGATATAGATTTATATACTGATAATGAGTTAAAGGGTCTCATCTTAAATTTAAAAAAAAAAATTTTAAAAAGAATGTTTACCAGAGTTGGGACAATAAATATAGAATTACGCTGACTGTCAAGAAATTCACTTTTTTTAGAGCGGAGATATCATTTGCTTGAAAAAAGGAAAGCGAAACAGAGTAAAGTACTATGCCTTTTGGAATTCTTCATCTCTTCATAAAGTGAACCTTTGAAATTAAAAAATAAGCCCCGCAGAATATTTCTTCTCATAATAGTCATATTGAAACTGATTTTTCTGGCTGGTTTAAAAAGACCTGAACTCCAGCTCCCTGAATTTGATGGAAAACCTGAAGACTTTGATAGATTTATAAAAAATTTTGAAGAAATAATGGATAGAGAGAAATACAAATACAAGAAATTTGCTAAACATTCTTGTCTAATGAAACAACTCAAAGGTCCAGCAAAAATTTTAATACAAAAAAGCCCTTTGGCAGACACGGATTGTGATCTGTACAAGAACCGATTAAAGAGTAACTGCAGTAACAAGTCTTTACAACAATATTCAGTCCTTGAAAAAACTGAATAAAATAAAAAATAACCACATTGACTTTAATACTTGGATCAAGTGATGGCCAAATTAATAGAATCGCAGAGATTAGCTTTATAAAATTACTATTATAGGGGTGATTTGTCAATACCCTTTTTGTGGAATAGTTTGCCAGAAATATATTCAAACCCAATATATTACACATTACAAATAATACAGTGATTCCAAATTTAGTATGAAATTTTAAATTAATGCATTGAAGTTCATAATAGAATGGGAGAGTGGGGTAAGTAAATTACTCATTCGTTTTGCAAAGAATCATAAGAAGAAGGGCTTGAGTTGATAAAAACCCAACCGTTCTGGTATCGGAATCTCATACTAACCAGAATCAATTAAAACACCCATTAATATATTGAAAAACAATTACAATTAATAATAATAATAATATAATACATAATAATAATAATAATTAAATACTAATAATAATTAATAATAATAAATAATAATAAAATAATAATAATTTAATAATAATAATAATAATATTTGATTACTCTAAATGTATTTGTAATAAGTTTACGCTGATGACTAAAAAAAAAAAAAACGTCTGTTATACCATCTTTTACAAATGTGAAAATTTATCTGAAAATTAACATTTTTTATCACAGGGGAGACTATTAGGTATAATATTAATAATTTTGTGCGTAGGTTCTCTATAATGACATTCCATATAAAAAAAGGTACTAAATCTAATAAATTATTGCATAATAATAGTGTAAAAACCACTGAATCGTTTTTCACCTAAAGTTATCGAATGCAGCCAGAACACACGACAATCCAATATTAACACGACATCAAAAATGGTATGCGAGAATTAGGTTTAGAAAATAACGCACAAATAACTCACCCCGTTTACGATCGAGAAATACTTGTGTATTAGATTTTCACGGCACAAAATGCAACCAAAAGAATGAGCGGTGATTGCTAAATACTTTATAAGATGCGTTAGCACAATTATCTTTGATCACAATATGTAGTTTGTGAGTTTAAGAAAGGAGATTCAACAATGCTGTCTTGCAGTGGGAAGATGGCCGGATGAAACAGTCGTAGAAGCCCAAAGAAAAACGAGATTTTTGACACGTGGAGAGGTCTCGATCCGCAATATTCAAAAAGAAGAGAGAAGAAAGCGGCAAGGTACCCATGGCTCCCCTCCGAACAACGGAGTGTCGTGAGGATTCAAGGTGAAAATCGGACAACTGGGCGTAGTGATCGTCCATAACGCGATGTGGAACGAGGTTGACAAGATGGTAAGGTTTGAGTTCGAATAGGTTCCGGAGTCTGAGGAGAAGTCTGTATAGGAACAGGAGGCGGAGATATCTGCATTGGAGCAGGAGGCAGAGATATCTGCATTGGAGCAGGGAGGCGGAGAGTCGAGGCGTGAGGGCGCTGAGAGTAGTTGGCGAGGAGTGACAACAGCTTGACAGGGTTGCAGAAGTTCAGTTCGGGTGGAAACAAGGGAGTGGAAAGGCAAAAATGGGCATAAAAAGTCGTTATGTCTGCGAAGTAGAGGTAAGATGTAGAGGGAAGGCAGGTTTGCTGCAGAACATGCAGGAAGTGTGAGAAACGAGGTGGTGGAAGAAGCAGGGGGTATCAGATTCGAAATAAGCCGGTTCTGATCCTATCCATTAGAATATTTTTCCACTTTGCCCCCTTCTGTAAGCGTTGAGAAAGTACTTCGGTTAGCGTTTAATAACGAGGGAAGGGATCCGTCATTAGCGGGCTGCCACGGACTACGGTTGAGAGTCGTGCCCGAATTAAACATGTGAGAGCCATCTGTCCAAATCCGCCGGCATGTAGGTTGGACGAGGAGGATGACGTGGCAAAGATGGTTCCATGCCTCGGTCTTACACTGAGACAGGCGGGCCAGGAAGGTGTGTGCTGGTTCGTAGTTTTTGGAGAAGGAAGGATTAACCTCACCGAGTGTATTGCGTAATATCGGTAGACCGTAAACGAGCTCAGCAAGGTGCGGGCATTTGAGATTCTTCCTTTGTACGAGTTCTGATTCACCGAGGAGACAAGAGAAAGAGTTTCGGACCAATTGTCCGGTGTTCCGTGGGCCATAAGAGAAAGCTTTTAGCTGCCGGTGATATCGTTCTACCATGCCCTGAGCTTGGGTGGGGATAACTACAAGAACGCGAGACGCTTAGAGCCGGGATTAAGTCATTAAGTCGCTTCCAGGAGCATGTGAGACTTCAAAAGCTGCCTACCCATGTCTGTAGGACACGCGTCGAAGGTCGGGTAGTGTGCCAAACCTGGCTATCCAGTTGTATAGGAATGCCTGAGCAATTGTCTCCTGGAAGTATCTCGCAATGAATGGCTTACTGCCATCGAGGTGTATCGTCTCGGGTCTATGGCAAGTTTAAAATATTGTGTGAAACCAATTTATATAGGGGTGTAATGGGATCCGACGTATGATCAACGTGCACCTTGAGTCAAAAGTTTCACCAGGGGAAGAAATTGCTGAAGTAGGTGCTGACAGTGTGCCTTTTGCCTTTGCAATTTTTCGGCAGTTGAGTTGAGACAACTTTGCGTGGTCCACAGTTTAACATCTTTTAGTAGGGACGGCCAGACGAAATGTTTGCCTATATTAACTTGACTAACCTTTTACCCCTGGGTTGCGACACATCGTTTATGGTGTGAAAATACCTTCTGCGCATGGGTGGTACACATGGGCGAGTATGGTGCGGAAAGAGACGTCGACATAACAGAGGCGGTAAACCAAAACTTTCTACAGTTTGAATGATTAAAGAAGATAGCAGGAGGAGAAAAACAATCGTCTTCGAGTTGCTGCAAGTCGAGTCCATTTCGACCGAAATCACGATGTCGAGGTAAAGGAACGAGCGTTAATTCGGATAGAAAGCATCGGCAAGGATGTTGTGTTGTTCTACTACCTTTTAAGCTGCGTATCCGTGGTGATGATTTTTAGTTCTTGCAATGAAATTTAAAGTGTCTTGGCGGTTCTTCACGTGAGGGGACGGTGTATTAAGCAGTAGGAAGCGTGGTAATGGCTATGCTGTGATCTGATGGGTTGGCTGTGAAAATGATCGGTACGAAGGGGAATTCCCGGACATCTCAATTGATGAATATAACGGAAATGAGTGTCTTAATTAGTCCTAAATTAATATGCTAGAAGATTCTCTTGACTCAAATGCGCTTGTACCTTGTTTCCAGGCGGCATGAGAACTTTTAGAAAAGAAAGCTACATTGGAGCGGCCATTCTGTAATCGAAAAACTGCTTGCGCACGGCTCCAGCTGCGCGAAATCTGAGCGCATCAGTGTTAATCCAGTCGGGCTGTGTCGGATGGAAATATAAGTTAACACGGAAGAAGCAAGGGCTTCTTTGATGGTGGTGAAGGCATTAGTTGCTTCGTCGTTCCAATCTACGGTTAAGTGACAGAAGCAGGCAGATTCCTTTTACGTGGAGCTAAGAAGTGCGTGGAGAGGAAGGAGAAATTTTAGCAGCAGACGGAATGAAGCGATTGGAAAAGTTTACCATGCCTAAGAAGAAACGACGAAGTTGACGCTGTTTGACGGGTTTCGGAAAGTCGCGAATCGCTGCCACACGATCCTCAAGAGGACGTATACCTTCGGCAGAGATTGTATGTCCGAGAAAGGTTAGGGATGAAACTCCGAATTCACATTTGGAAGAGTTGATGCATAGACCATATTCGCTTAGTCTGGTAAAAACTTGCCTGAGATGTGAAGTGTGTTCTTCTGGAGAAGCACTGGCAATCAATAAGTCGTCTATGTAGGCGAAAACGAAAGGTAAACCGCGTAATACTGAGTCTAAAAGACGTTGGAAAGATTGACTAGCATTTCGTAAACCGAATGGCGTTCGAAGAAATTCGTAAAGGCCGAAGGGAGTGATAATGGCAGTCTTAGGGAGGATTCACGGGAATCTGGAAAAATGCGGAAATCAGGTCGATCTTTGTGAAGATAGTACAACCAGAGAGGTGGGATGTGAAATCCTGTAAATGAGGTACATTATAACGGTCCGGGCGGGGGTGATCGCATTCAGGCAGCGATAGTCGCCGGTTTGGCGGTAGTCCCCATTAGGTTTGAGTACCATATGCAAGGGAGAGGCGTAATCGGACTTTGAGGGTCGGATGATGCCCTTCTCGTAAGAGAGATTCAAAACTCTAACTTTGCCGCATTTGAGTTTTATCCGGTTTGCAAGAAGTCTGAGCGTTGGAGAGAATTAGGAGGTCTGCCGTAAGTTTCAATGTGATGAACGACATTGTGTTTCACAGGAGGAAACTTGGAGACTGGAGAAAGAAGTTCGGGAAAATCGGTAATTAATAATGATTCAAAATATTATTGGATGGAGAAAGATGTATGCCACTGATGGAGGCGGATGCACGGATACAAGCGGATGGGAAGATGTGTCTCAAAATCAATGATGCGGCTGTGATTCAAGTCAATCAAAGAAGGTTGAGGTGTGTGGGGACAGAAATTCGGGAGCACCCTATTATTTGTAATGGACGGTCGGCTATCGTGGAAGTCCCAATAAAGTCACGACGGCAACGGAGATGATGTGTTAAATGAAGTCGTTTTTGGTTACCTTAAGTGTTTGATGGTCCGGTGCCGTCTGGCGGCGGCGTTAAAAAGGCCCGATGCTTTAAGCATGAGTTTTCCGAGGATGGAACGTAACAGCTGAGATTGAGCATCCCCACTATCTACGAGGTAGATAGTTTGGTGGAGGGATCGTAAAACACAAAGTAACGGTTTTGACGCTTTGAGACCACCCCGAGCCGTATTTACGGAGTGTGTTGGAGTTTAAAATTCTCGAAAGTACAAGGCTTAACAAGACGGTGTTTGGGTCTCCCAAACGTTGGTGATTTTTACAAATGCCTTGCTGGTTATGCGTCGGAAACTGAACCAAAGCCTGAGAAGTACTGTAGAAGAGGCGAACTTGGCGTTGAGGGAGTAGGTGAACAGACGATATGAAGCGTCAGGCGTTGCATAGTTGGGAGAGGGCGAGAGATAATGACCGTAATTGTAAGCCAGATATTAATGTGTTGAAGTAATTGGGGGGAGGCTCGGGGATATAACGAGGTTGATGAACAAGGATGATTGAGAGGATGAGGATGAGGGATCACTGTTGAGGATTGAGGAGTACTTGTTGTTGAGGATTAAGGAAGGAAGGAGTGAACGTTAGAGGATTAGGAACAGTGTAGGGGGGGTTTGGTGGAACGCGGTTCCAGTGTGCGAATTCTGGTTAGTCAGATCCATGATAGTGTTCTGCAACACATTTGAAGTTGGGACACAATATAAGCGTTTTCAGTGGGCGGCGGTTGGCGCATTGCGTTAACAGACTCATTTACATGCGAAAGAGACGCTGGTGGTAGAGTATTATTTGCTGATGGATGTATTCGGCCCTATGATAGGCTCGAAACTTAGTTGAATGGTATTGGTCTGCAGTCGAAAGGTAGAGGATTGTCCGCTCTGTTTGCAAACTCGGTCGGCATAACGAGTAAGCGAGTTCTTTGCAGGGCTGACACAGTTTGCGGAGATCGGACGAGTGGGCTAAGCGCAGTGGCATGCTCGATGTGGGAAGTTTTCTGTAGGAAAAAAAGATGACGCTACAATTCATGAATACAGTACGACGGCGAGGCCAGTCGGAGGTAAACGTGCTTTTGTGAGCAGCGTGTCTAAGATAAAATTAGACACTGTACGGTAAATCGATCAGCAAGAGAACCTCCGAGTCAAAAGGTCTTATTCTTTACTTTATTCAGCATCTTGTTTCTCTCTAGACGGTTTAGGGTTCTCGTCTTAAGTTGGCGCTGGGAAGGTTGATGGAGAATGCAAATGAAGGTTTAAAATGTCTTTCAGGCGCCTGGTCGAAAACGGAACAGAGGTAAATATTATTTAAAAGTGCCCTAAAGCGGGCAGAGTTCATTAGAAGACTCGAGCTCAGAACCTCAAGTAAGTAAAATATGTTAGGCTCTAAACTCATTGTTTTATCAACTTTCCCGTATTAAGCGTTACAGGTGGTTTTCCCCTGTCTGAAGCAGCGCTGTTGGCGATATCACGATTGATTATTGTCGGTGCGTATGCAGCATCAGGAGGAGACATTATTTTATTAAATCATAATAATGTAAGATTGAAAAAATACATCAAATTTTTTTTAAGAAAAATATGCGATAAAAAATGCGCTAAAAATGCAACTTACATACACTGAAGATGGTCATTATCAAAATGTCAACAGACCAAATGTCGCACTCAATTATACAAAAATAAATATATACTCTAGCGGATAAAAATAAATATGAGGCCGCTTTTACGGGCCGAAATAACAGTTAAAAAATTAAATGAAAATGTATATGCAAATTTAGGAATTCGTCCCTGTGTTATTTTAAAAAAAATTTTACTCGCAAAAAAAATGAATAATTATTTTTAATTATATGAAAATGACAAGTTCGCTTCAGGGATGTGGATGCTTGGGATCCATGGTAGCTGTTAGGAATGCCGGGATAGCGAAGCGTCCAGCACTCCCGAATCAAACTCCAGTATGACCACTATCTACAGCCGTTGGAATAGTAGATATAAGTAAGAAGGCTGAGTGATTTTAAAAACGAATGTATTAACTAATCTAATTAATTTTAACAGAATAATAACAAAATAGAAGAAGTAGTAACTTTCACGTTTCAATAAAAATAATCTTCATACGAAACATTTGGAATCAAACTATAATAATAATCAACAATAATAATAATAATATAAATAGATAATAATAATAATAATAATAATAATATAATAATAATAATAATATGATTACAATGCTTGATAATTTGTAAGAAGGCCGCCTTACGGTATTAAATCATCCTAAAACTTGTAATTGAACATTTTTTTTTTTTTTTAATCAAAGGAAGAACTATTATATAATATTTTAATAATTTTGTGCGTAGGTTTTCTTATATGAACCAATAATATATATAA
>JABUQX010056326.1:22500-29773 GCA_015478945.1 Trachelipus rathkii | reverse complement strand
AACGGCTATTATATATGTTATGTTGGAGCTATATATATATATATTAGTTACATATTACTTATATGTTATTATTATATGTTACATATTATTATTGGTTGATATTATTACAGCAGCATAGTTAGTTGAAGCATATATGTTACATATGTTATTATATAAAGTATGGTTATATATATATATGTATTATTATTATATATATATATATATATATATATATATATATATTGAAAGAGTTATATTATATATATATATTATATATATTATATATTATATATATATATATATATATATATATATATATTATATTTATGATATTATATATATTACATATTACATATTAGTATATATATATAGATATATATATATATATATATATATATATATATATATATATATATATATATATATATATATATATATATATATATGTGTGTAGGGAGGTTAATGTAGTATAAAAACATCGATTTTTTTTTAATGATAATCGATATTTCGACAGGCTTGTAATGCAATTGCCACAAAAAAAATTACGATTTTTTTTTTTTGGTCACAAATCGGTTGAGGACCAAATAATTTCAGGTTTTGATAAGTTTTGTTAAGTGTACACACTAAAGCTGTATTTCTTTAAAAATCTTATCATAACTTTAGCAAATTTACGGATTTAACCCAAAAGCTTTAGATTTGGCAAAGCAGTTTACGTCATACGTAATCATGCATGGGTTAGAAAAATATTTAAAAAAAGATTGTCGGAAAATATTCGATTTTTCGTCATACTACGCTAAGCTCTGCAATTGCAATATATATCAGGGGTGGCCATCTTGATTTAAAGTAGGAGTGACATTTTGTCATCTCTGCTCGGCTCTTGAAGATCGATTATCTAGATTATATATATATATATATATATATATATATATATATATATATATATATATATATATATATATATATATATATATATATATATATATATATATATATATTATATTTAAATATATATATATATATATATATATATATATATATATTACTCTTATCATTATGCTTTTTGTATTGAATTAGTATGTCGTTGGATATGCATAATCCCAACCATTGCTTTGAAGTCTGGTATAAAAGTTGGCAATGTTAAACGTTGGCAGTCGGCAGTATTTTCATCAGTTAAAGTTGACCTTTGTTTAATTTTCGTTAATTTTAACATGAATTAGCTGATTCACTTTTATATGGTGATCCAAAGAAGAATATAAACATTGGCTACATTTTATTAAATTATGACATTTTTCCTTACAAACAAGGTTCCAAAAATCACTTTCTGAGACTAGCTTTTAAAAATATGTCAGATCGTAAGCTTATAATTTCATTTTCCACTGTAACTTTATTCAATTTAAATAAATTTACCTGAAATGATTTGTTTCTCTGTGCGCTCGTTGAATAGATAAATGACAAACTGAATCAACTCTTCGAATTTGGAGAAGTTATTAAATCTGAGTTCAAAGTCATGAAGAACAGCACGGATTTCTTCAACATATTTTACAGAGTTGATAGTGAATGTGGAATGTTTCTGTAAGTGATCTTGAATGTTTGAAAATCTTTCAATTTGCTTGCTTTCCAGATCTCTTATCATGGTTATTGCTTGATTCTTCAAAGCAGCAACGTTACTCTTTATATTAAAATTTTTTATTTTCCCCTGTAATCCATGTAAAATTCAGTGAACTTAGGTGCCCGTAAAATCTGCCAAAAATGCCAAATTACAAAACCATTCTCGATTTCAGAATTGATGATAATCTTACATTCTTTCATCAAGAAAACTAATGACATCATATAACAAGCAGCAAAACTTTGCAAAAATTTACTTGAGCTAAGCCACCTAACATCCGTGTGCAGAAACATATCTTGCTCACTCTCTTTCATGTGTAATTTAAAGATTCTCCTTTGCCGGGATTTGCCCCTGATGGAATTGACGGTTTTATAAGTAATATCCATGACATCTTTCGTATTAAGTCTCTTGTTGGCTAAAATATGCTGATAAACGATGCAAAGATAAACCCACGTAGGGCTAATGTTAATACATAGGACCTTGGTTTTCCAATCTATTTCCCTCAGGCTTAATCACATTCAAGGATTTTATTATTTGAACAATAACATTATAGAAAATGATAATAATAATAAAAGGTGGATAGTAGATTCTGCTTGTTATCTAGGCTGAATTCACGGGAAAAATCTATTATTCATGGGTTCAGGAATTTCAATCTCTTTTCAGTCAATAATTTAGTTATTTTAACAATGTTACTCCAAATTATAATGATAATATAATTATAATAATTATAATAATATTAACAATAATACTAACAATATAATATTAATTAAAATTAGTATTGGTTTCTAATAATTTTTTAAGCTAAAAACACTTGGGACTAATTTTGGTACTGGCCAGGTTTTCTAATATCTTTTATACAAACTTAATTATCTTCAAACTTTAGGTATTTTAATAATTCCATTGATAATATAATAGTTGGGTGACCTATAACCGTAATATTGCCGTTATAACGACAAAAACCTACCAAATTTGGAGGAACACAAATGTATTACAAGTTACAACTACACCATACAAATATTTCAAATGAAATGCCGTTGTCCGTACTGGTAGGGGAGAATGATATTTAGTTGCCAAATTAGCAAGATAATGTACTTTTGGGGAATTTTGATTAAAAAAAAAGCAGAAAATATCTTTAGAGAAAGTTTTTAAAAAAATAATATGTATTCTATTTATTTATTTTATTTTAAATATAAATTTACATAATAAATGTAAGGGTATACAGTCCTTCCCAAGATAGAAAAAAGTTAACGTGTTAGTTCTGTTTTTTAGATCAGGATTGGCATATAATAATAATAATAATAATAATAATAATAATAATAATAATAATAATATAATAATAATAATAATATTATAATCAATAATAATAAATAATAATAATAATAATAATAATAATAATAATGGTTTTAATAATAATAATAATAATAATAATAATAATAATAATAATAATAATAATAATAATAATAATAATAATAATAATAATAATAATAATAATAATAATAATAATAATAATAATAATAATAATAATAATATTAATAATAATAATAATAATCCCAGCAAACAACACTTTTGTTTCACTCACTTCAACGTTAATAATAATAATAATAATAATAATAATAATAATAATAATAATAATAATAATAATAATAATAATAATAATAATAATAATAATAATAATAATAATAATAATAATAATAATAATAATAATAATAATAATAATAATAATAATAAAAATAATAATAATAATAAATATAGAAATCATTACAGTCATAATCATTAAACTAAGACTTAACCGGATGAGCACTTTAGCTGTAACAGTTACTCAATCTGTTTATTTTAAGCCGTATGGCCCAAATTACATAAAACCAACGATATTAACTTTACAGTTTACTTTTTCTCTTTTGACTTGACCTAAACTCACTCCTTGCCATCAACTTTTAATTGATAAGTATTTTTTGTCACAATTTATCACAAAATCTTATTTACCCTTTATAGGGAACTATATACGTGATGAAATTTCTAAGTACTAGTAAGTGTAATGCTCACTCTTCAGATCTTAAACTTTTTAACGGAAACTCAAACTTTTCTTAACTATGAATTCTTAACCTTTTCGAAATTCAAGGGTCTCATGACAACTAAGCTATTTCTTGTCAGTCACTGAAGTACACGAACATCAAAAAGACTCTTTCGGGGTTGGACTGCTGTTAATTTTTATCTTTAACTAGTTAGTTGACAAATGTCAACCTACCAAGGACACTCCCGTCAGAGATTTGAGAAGGATAATATATGAAGAGAAAAAAACATTCCTACTCCTTTGTGATAATTTATTTTTCTTGCCTTAGCCTTCCTTTCATATTTTCCTTAAAATTTTTTATTGGACGTTTGATATCTTAGGCACTGTCCTTCCTGATCTTGTTTTAGTTGGAGAGTATTGTTCCATTCTCTTGGACGTTCTTCATCTTTGAGTCATACTTATAAAATATATTTTCCATTTTCTTGAGTTTCTCCCACATGCCTGCATTCCTTATAAATATATTTGGTCTCTCCTCTTGTGTTCTCAGATTTTCTAGAAAACTATATACGCCTTAAGAATCTCCTGAATGCACTATATCTCTCATAAATATTCCTTCTGCAAAGGCATCAATGGTCTTGTTTGCTTCCTCATCATCTACATCGCCTACTATAACTCCCAAGGTATAACTAAATTCCTCAAACTTTAACGACTCCTCAAATTTCAAATCTCAAATTCACTTCCGGCATCACTATCAGTGTCATTCACATCGAGCCGGTCCAACTGTTCACAGACTTCAATTTGAGATAGCATCAATTTGGGATAAGTTGTCTGCATACCTACAGTAACAGTTTCCATTTGATTTGCTTGTACTAAAACACCCATTTTCTTTCTGATTTTTTCTATGACCATGTTTTTCAACATTTCCCAAGCCTCCTTCAATTTTGCTACTCTCTTCTTATGAGTTCGAATATCTGGTGAATAACGAATTTCTGCTGGAACATAAGCTTTTGTTCCGGTTTCCGAGTCGTTTTCTACTGATGTAGTCCCAAGTGACTCCTCTATGGCAGGTTCCATCTCTTTCTGTTGCAAGTCTACTTATGGAAGAGATATGTTGATGATATATTTGCTATTATACCTAAGTCTTTCCCAATAAATCAATTTCTTCTGCAAATCAACGATTTAACTCCTTCCCTCACGTTTACTTTCGAAAGCCAAATAAATGAACACATACCTTTTCTGGATCTATTAATTACCCAAACAGGAACTCATTTAACCTATAAAGTATATCGTAAGCCAACTCAAAAAAATTAACTTCTCCATTATTACTCTTATCATCCCCCTTATATTAAAAATAATATAATGTTTAATATGTTCCTTAGGGCTTTTCATTATTGTGACCCCCAATTCTTACAACAAGAAATTAATTTTATATTTTATATCCCAAACATCTTATTAAAAGAAAACATAAACAAGCATATTCCAGTTTCCTGGGATTGAATGAAAACTCTCCTCCTGATTTGGAAAATATTAAAGTGGTACCGTTTTCTCCGCCTCTTCTGGATCTTAAGTTTATGCTTAAGCAATTGTTTAACATCAATTTGATCTTTAATTTCCCTGAGACTCTCTCACGCATCTTAGTCATCAATAATACTACTAAAAGAGAGGCTATGGGAGGTGTTTATCATATTCCGTGTGATATGTGTAATGAATCATATTATGGAGAAACGTTAAAGTCCTTGAAAATCAGAATCGACCACACAAGGGAGGAGTCAGAAGAGGGAATCAAAGCAGTGCAGTTTTTGGACACATGACCCGTGAAAACCATGTTATGAATTGGGATGGAACATATTTTTTATTTCGGTTCAAAGATAAAAACTTAAATCAGATGTTAGAATCATTTTTTATATCAACAAGAAATAATTTTAATTTGTCCGAAGGTTTTTTCAATTTTGATTCTATCACCAAAAAATTCATAAAAGATAGGAGTGAATCTTTAATATTGAATAAATAATGAATAAGAAGAAAGAGAACGGGACGCCATCCTATAATTTTCTCTGTAACCTTTTTACACTGTGTTTTTATAGTAATTTAAATTGTTAAATTCTTTTTAGAAATTATTTTAGTTCTGAGGAGGGGACCGAGCTATTTTAGGTCCCGAAACGTAAACTATCATTTTCATTTCATTAAAGTTGTAAATGGTTTCTATTAATAGTGTTTTATATATATTGATATATATATATATATATATATATATATAATATATATTATATATATAATATATATATATATATATACTATATATAATATATATATATATATATATATATATATATTATATATTATTATATATAGTCAGAGGCCCTGTTAAGAACGTTACAATTTTTTTTTATTCTAAAACCAGTTAAGATCACGACTTGGTTGAATAAGTTCCGTCAGTGGAAATTTTACAGCGTATAAATAATTTTCTTGGTTCATTTGACTGGCGTTTATTGTATCAAACCGCTTATGGTATTGACTGTCTACCACTATATTCTCGATGCACTTAATGACTAAACAGAATGATTAGAATTATGTGATGGTATTGTTTTGTTAGATCCAGTAAGAAAAGGTTTAAGCAGAAAAAAAGGAATAGGGTTCACATAGGAAAAAAACAGTATATATATATATATATATTATATTATATATATATATATATAAATATATATATAATATATATATATATATATATATATATATATATATATATATATATATATATATATATATATATATATATATATTATATAAATATATAAAAAAAAAGATTATATATAGATATATATATATATATAATATATATATATATATAATATATATATATACTATAGTATATATATATATATATTATATATTTATATATATATATATATCATATATTATACTATATATATATTATATATAATATATATATAATATAATATATATATATATATATATATTCTTAAGTTAAAATATACACAAAAAAAAGGTACCAAACCAACATCATACAACAAAAGAAATAATTATCTAGTAAATTTTTTTTATAAAGACAAAAAAAAAAATTTAATAAAAACAGATCTTAATAAACTTTGCCAAAAATAACAAAAGAAATTTCGTTTAATAATAAAAAGAAATTTGGAAAGTCGAAATGTCAATAAAAATTTAGGTCTTCAAAGAAATAAAAGTCCCTTTGTTATTTGTGTTGGTTAATTATTATTTTTATTTGCTTTTTAGGTTCCAAATATTTAGCAAATTGATCGTTTTTATTATTTATCTATTTTTATTATTTAATATCGCAAATATTCATTCTTTGTGTATTTATACTATATAAATAAAATATTTATTTAATATTTTTTTTATATTTAGCTTTTTGTGTATCGCAGTCAAATGACACGGATATTTAGTTCAGAAAAATTATCAATAGAAGTCTCAGACTAGTCTGAATTGAGTTTATTTCATGTCGTAGTTGTGGTCACTGGACTCATCTCGCATCCGAGTGGTCCTGGGGTCAATTCCAAATATTAATTCATATTGCTGATTAAGAATTAAATATATATATTAAAAATTAATTTAATTAATTAATTTAAGAATTTATATATATATATATATATATACATATATATATATAGTATATATATAGATATACTTATATATATATA
>JABUQX010056326.1:0-12500 GCA_015478945.1 Trachelipus rathkii | reverse complement strand
ATATATATATTAAGTATATATATATGTACTATATAATATATAGTAAATTATATACTATATATTATACTAAACTATACTACTAGTAATTATATAATTGTGGAAGTAAAAGTATTATAAAAATCTCTTTTTTTTTTTATAATGATAATCGATATTTCGATTCGGTTCAGGATTCAATATGTTCAGGTTCTGATAAATTTTGTTAAGTATAACAGTAAATGTATCTTCTTAACAAATCTTATCATAACCTTAACGAGTTTACGGACCTAAAACCAAAAGCGTTAGATTTGGAAAATTTGTTACTTCGTCATGCAATGGGTAGGAAAAATATTTTAAAAACAAAAACGATTATCCGAAAAAAAATCGATTTCTCGTCATACTATGTAGCTCTGCAAATACCATATAATCAGGGGTGACCAACGTGATCGAAAGTAAGATCGACATTTTGTTATCTTTGCTCTTGGAAATTGACTTTCTAGAGGTATATCACGGTTATATATAACTATTATATATCTAATATTATATATATATAGTATATATTACATATATATATATATATATATATGATATCATATACTATAGTAAATACTTTTTATTAATATTTATTCTAGGGGGGGGTTGATTTGATTCAAAACCTCTGCGACAAACTCGGAGGGCTGATAGAGCAAACGATAAGGAACTTTAATGTTAAATAACTTATGTTGTATGACGCTTCGTTTCAAAGTTACGGACGATTGAAGGTACACTAGTTTATGTTGTATGATGCGTCGCATATAGGTTACCGACCATTTAGGTAACTCAATTTTAGTGTGTTTGTGCGTGCGTACAAGTGTTTATGCTTAACGTCCTTCGGAAACACGTGGCAATACCTTTACCTTGCCCAATTCATCGTTGATTCATTACAGTGTAGGCATCGATTACGAATGGATCACTACACTCTTACCGAGTTAACCGACATGATAATGTGTTACGGTGCGGAGAACGGAAATGGACAAAGAGCGCACCTCATGTACCGGGAACGGTTTCCACACAGAAATCACCCCCACCCCTTTCGATGCTTATTGCCGCCACTGCAACCAAGAACACAGACGGGGTTCAAAGGATAATTCCAAGGAGTCCAAGTGGAATCCAAATGATAGGAACGCATATAAAAAGAATGCACCTATCACTCCAGCTATTAAGCAGGCAATTCTGAACAACTCTTGGTTTGGTTCAGGAATTCACTGCTTTAATTATTCTGGTGTACGACCAAGAGTTTCCACTAAGTTCAGCAATCACAAAATAATCAAAGCATTAGGAAAAAGACTCCATATAATCAACAACGAGCTTCCTTTACCCGTATGACGCAACCGCATGAAGAAGAGAATGAGATCACATCTTATGGTACAAAAAAACTTATAGACGAGAGAGGTCGAGCCTTCAAACTGACCCTCTCCAACGAACTTTCTCTTTTTTTCCAGGGAGATGGTTACACTGCAAATTCTTTTCCTAGAATTCTTAATGTTCACATCTCTCTATCAGGTGTAAGCGTTGACTGTTTTATGTTGAAATTGAAACAAACGCCCATTATGTTACAAAATATCCATGCTTGGATGATACTACTATTTTAAAGTCGGTAGAGAGTATGATCCTTGGTGATCTTAATGATAACATTAAGGTAACCACATTTAGTAATAAGTATAACAAATCTGTAAAATGCAATTTACGTGAAGGTTTCAATGTTAACATTGAAACAACCACGTTTAAAAATGATAATGTTAATAAAAGTAATGAATTTGATAAAGGTACTCGTTATACTACAGAAAACAATAGCATGTGTTTCCTAACTCATTCTTTCCATGCACCTTCACTTGCCTCAACCTTGGTACACCACCCCTCTTCTATGCATGCTCAAATAACACCCTCTATCCCTATACCCTATAGTGGCAACTCTCTCAATCCTTTCTACCTTATACCATCGTTCAACTCTCATCTAATGATTAATACTACTTCTACGCATGCCCAACTACCATTTTATATCCCGGCAACCTTCCCTAGCAATTCCCTCAATCTCTTCCTTCCCATGTCGTCGTCTCCCTCTCACCTCGAAGATAATACGTCTTTGCATGATCTAATTACATTCTCTACTCCACACGCTATAAACTCTTTCAACCAATTTTCCGACACCACAGTTTACCCAACTCATGGCAGATAGAATTACTTATATGCTAGCACAACCAATATCTTCTATCTCTGAAACCTGCACTATGTATTCTCTCAACCCCTTTCTTCCTCCAACATCTCTTAACTCCCACCAAATACCGGTCACTCCCTCAATGCATGAACTACAAACATCTGCTGCCCCCACCCACCTTAATATGATTTACGCAAATCCCTCACCCTCTACCCCTATGATACACTCCAACCTGGGTAGTACTTACTACCCTATAAACATTTTCCCATTACCTTCTACTCTGGCTGAGGAAAACACTATCTCTTCCAATCCTTTTTACGCATTTAACAACTCAACCCCAGATTTGGTAGACATCTCTAGTCCTATTCATGAGAGCCCACCCCCAAACCCCCAAACCTTTCCCCAAACCTCTCAACCTATTGAGATTTCACCGCCGGAATTAACACTTTCTTCCGCTTTCACAAATGATAGTCAAATTTTACTCACCCACTCACACGAATCCCTTCCTTTAATTGGACCAGCATACTTCCTAGAAACAAGTATAGAGTATGAGAACAACGTCCTACATAACAAACAATGCCTTCTAGATAGCGGGAGCAATTCTAGCCTTTGCCGCCTTTCCTTTATAATAGAAATGCAAAATACATTTAACATTGACATTCCCCTAAAACACTCCCCTATTACACTAAAATCTATTACTGGTTCTAAATTTCAGCAACTTGGTACGATAATCTTAAACATGAACTTAAAAGGTGAAATTATTCCAATTAATTTCATTGTTATCACAGATGATCTTTGTGGATTTACTTCCCCTTTTCTATTAGGAACTAATTTCCTTAATAATCCTAAAATAAATTTCTAAACTCACGAGAATAACGTTTCAGTAAAAACTACCACTTACGATATTTCTATACCTCTAACACACCAATATCCAAACAATAGGAGTATACCAAGTGCACACTCGAACCTCACAGAAACACTTCCATTTTACTCAGATGAAATACTCACAACTAATAATCTTTTAATAGTACAGACACTTACTACAACCTATCTATTATAAACGACACGGAATTAACCTCTTATTCAAAAACCACTCTCTCCGTACAGGCGTCTTCTTATGCACACACATCTCCGCCTGATAGCCTTATTCTTAACACAGAGAAAACATATATTAGCAACTTCCCATTTGCAGGAAGCGTCTTAAGCTCTGCCACAGAAGGGTAAATTCTTATTGATATTATAAATATGAGTGCGACTTCACACACACACTACTTAAAAACACTTTTATTTCTAAAGCTAATTCCATCATAGTTCTCGACGAACCGCTACAGACTTTGCATGTAAACTTAGCCACTTCCTCAAAAGGCTTAACTAATAATCAGCTTCGCAACACATTCAAAACATTCATAGAAGAGTCATTAAAAGACAGAGAAGATGAGTGCGCGATCTTACAAAACCTAGACCAATTAGTTACTCGACATATTAACGGAGTACAAAGACGTCATAGCCCTCAAAAATGATGACGCTCCCGTCTGTCCCCTGACGAAATTCTCCATAACACTGAAGGAAAACGTTCCAAAGGTATTACATAGGCCGCAGTATCGCTTGCCTCATAAATACCTGACGCAAACTGATGAATGCGATTATATTTTTCAATGTAATTAGTCAACCAGAGCAGGTAGAAAGAAGATTTAAACATCGATATAGTGGTAAAAAACATCGATAAATCGATTGAAACCATCAAAAATGATCTACGGATATTTGGTATTTGGATGTCGCGGGGGTTCCTTCGCCCCTCCCTTATGGGGTATGAAAAACGTCCACCCATCTGTTCCCCGTCGGCTCGAGCCCCCTAATGGGCCGTGATATATATATATACTATATATATATATATATATATTATATATATATATATATATATATATATATATATATATATATATATATATATATATAACGGCCTATTAGGGTGCTCGAAAAGACGGGGAACAGATGGGAAGACGTTTTCCATACCCCGTAGGGGAGGGTCGGAGTAACCCCGCGACACCCAAATACCAATATAATATATATATATATATATATATATATATATATATATATATATATATATATATATATATATTATATATATGTTTTTATTTATTTATTTTATATATATTACTTAAATATAAATATATATATTTTTTGTATATTTATATATATATATATATATATATATATATATATAATATTATATATACTATATATATATATATATTATATAATATATTTATATATATATTATATATATATATATATATATATATATAATATATTATATTACTATATATAATATATATATATATATTATATTATATATATATTATATTATAGTAATGGTTTTAAGTGGTTTTGAACACTTATCCTTGAGATGGTACTTTAAGAGTGTTACCTCTTGGCTAATGATTAGCTAAAAAGGAAACCCATCATTTTACCTCTGAAATCTTAGCTTCCAAAGAGGAGTGAGGCGTGTCTTGGACACCTAACCCCCTGACGGGCCTCCCCACTAACACTTGGGTCAGGGGCAACACTGGGTAATTTATAATCGGACATTAATAGTTATTCAAAGATATTTGTGCAATAAACGAAATTTTTTTTTGTATATTTGTAATGGTCCTAAGTGGGTTTGAACCCTTACCCTTGATATGGTATTCCAAGAGTGTTACCTCTTGACCAACGATTAGGTCCATTACAGATATACAAATAATTGTTGCGTTTATTGCACAAATATCTTTGAAAACCTAATAATGTCCGATTAAAAATTATATATATATATATATATATAAATATATATATATAATATTATAATTATTAAATTATAGCCGATATATATATAATATATATATTATATATATATAATATATATATATATATATATAGAAAAATTACAAGCTTTAAAACGCCGAGTTTTGTAAGTAGTAGTATTATAAAAGGCCTAGGATAATGTTGAGAAACTGCAAGTTAGATAAAGGTTATTATTAATTTATTACATAATGAGAACAGTCTTCAAAATAGTAGGAGCGAAAGCTTTCGGTCTTTACTAGACCCTCCTTCAGACGCTATTGATGGAAGACTGAATAAAATTTATAAAATAAATGTATTGTTAAAAAAGTTAATATAATATAAATGGAAATAAGTTAGTTAAATTTAGTTTTGATATTTTTGAAAAAAGGTGTGGTGTGCATTATGTTGTTTAAGGTGGGGTCAAAAGTATAATCTCCTTTTAATTTGTTAAAGTTTGGAAAATTTTGTATGCAAAGGGATTCAATAATTTTCCGTTTTGTCGGATCCAATACTTGTAAGATGGGTAACATGCCATTGATGTTAATGTTGTGATTTTGTAGGGTTCTATGAAGTGTGAGTGCCGAGTTTTGTGAGTCGAGAGTAAGGTCATGTTTATGTTGGTATTGGCGTCTACTAAAGTCGTTTGTCTCTCCTATGTAACAAGAATTACAATTAGAGCATGGGATTTTGTAAACGCATTGTGAGATGTTGCTAAAGGTGTTGGTTGGGGGTTTGAAAATACGTTTAAGAGAGGTAGTGCTGGAGGAGGTTAAACGAAGAGAATTAGGTAGGGATTTAATGATCTTGATATTAGGGGTGTGTGGAATGAGTACGAAGCCAGGTTGTGTTAGAGAGAAGAGGATGTTTTTCTAAGAAAAAATGTTCTATTAGTTCCATGAATAGGTTACTAAGAACGGAGGAAAAGGGGGGATCCCATTAACTACATTTTTAACACTTTCACTAAACTCTCATACCCCAAACACATAATTCTCACTCTCTCAAAAGAGCCAAAAAGAAATTTTACAATCACATCATCACTCCCACTAACAACACTTTTTCTTACTTACCCATTCCACACACCCCTAATATCAAGATCATTAAATCCCTACCTAATTCTCTTCGTTTAACCTCCTCCAACACTACCTCTCTTAAACGTATTTTCAAACCCAAAACCCACACCTTTAACAACATTTCACAATGCGTTTACAAAATCCCATGCTCTAATTGTAATTCTTGTTACATAGGAGAGACAAATGACTTTAGTAGACGCCAATACCAACATAAACATGACCTTACTCTCGACTCACAAAACTCGTCACTCACACTTCATAGAACCCTACAAAATCACAACATTAACATCAATGGCATGTTACCCATCTTACAAGTATTGAATCCCTTTACATACAAAATTTTCCAAACTTTAACAAATTAAAAGGAGATTATACTTTTGACCCCACCTTAAACAACATAATGCACAACACACCTTTTTTCAAAAATATCAAAGCTAAATTTAACTAACTTAATTTCATTTATATTATTTTACCTTTTTTAACAATACATTTATTTGATAAATTTTATTCAGTCTTCCATCAATAGCATCTGAAGGAGGGACTAGTAAATACCGAAAGCTTACGCTCCTACTATTTTGAAAACTGTTCTTATTATGTAATAAATTAATAATAACCTTTATCTAACTTCCAGTTTCTCAACATTATCCTAGGTCTTTTATAATATATATATATATATATATATATATATATATATATATATATATATATTTATATATATATATATAATATATATAATATATATATATATAATATATATATATATATATATATAAATAATATATATATATATATCTAATATTAAATTATATATATAAATATATATATATATATATAATTATATATATATAATATTATATATATATATATATATATATATATATATATATATTTATATATATATATATATAAATTAGACTGAAATATATATATATTATATTTAAAAATATATATATATATATATATATATATATATATATATATATATAGGGAAGGACTTGGAGTGATGTAGGTGGTCTCTTCTTAAGTCCCCCTATATAAGTAAATGATGAGTTTAAAAAGTTTTGTAGTTCTCAACTACGACAGCAACGATAGGCCGCTGCTATTTAATTATTTCTTTATGAAATGAAACACTAGGTTTCGCACTTATCTTTTTATGAAATAGGACACAAAGTCCTGAGGTAATTATCTCTTTAGTAAGCGCAAACAAAGTTTGCAATAAATTATCTTTTTATGGAATAGGAAACAAAGTCTCCTATCAATTATCTTTTTAAAGTAACTCAAGGTTACTTAGGAATTTAAAATAAATTCAAAACTTGGCAGACGATTTATTTCCCCAAATGAAAAAAGTAAGTGTAAATAAGTTTGTAACAAAGTCCCCTTCTGTTGAGATACTCTTTGTAGGCGAATTTGCAAGTACGCAGCCCTTTGTCCAGTGCGTTTTTTTCGAACTTGTCCTCCGACTCTTTCGTTTTAGCGGTGAAAATTGGTGAACCGAAATTCAAGTCGCAGCCTTTTTCCTTGAAGTTTATCCGCTCTTGAACGGAGATTCTGTAGAGAGTATCTTTGAGTGAGATTTTTCTTCTGATTTTCTTAATAATTGCTCGAGTACCCCTCAACAGAACGGGTTTATATACTATTTCCATTTCGACTTATGCTCAAATTTTGCTCGCGCAAATTTAGGGAATAAGTACGAACATAAATTAAAAATTTTTACAATAGTTATAAATGGAACGTACTACAATTACTTCCTGCGCTAAACCACGGAGTGAGAAAGTATGTTTTAATAATTATACAGATATAATAACTAAAATACATAGTTATACTTTCTAAAATGCAAACATATCTAATTATGTCGGAAGACATAAGTAGACATATAACATTTGAAGGCAAAAATAATATACAAGAAATGTAAATATTCAAATACGACATAACTGGTTACATCCGAAAATCTAAACATATATACAAATATTTGAATTACATAAAAATACAATATGTTATATATACAGAAAATAAATTGGTATATTTGGTTATATCCGTTAGATATAAACAAACATACAAACATTTAAATACAAAATATTTATACATAATTATGGATATGAAACAATTAAATTATTCACAAGTTAATTAAATAGGCCACATCGATAACCGTTGGATCCAGGGAAGGTCTTAGTATAAGGCGTTTCTAATGTATCCATGATTTGATCAATGCGCACGTAAATAGTTTTCAAAGCTGTAGTTACGAGGAACATTGCTTGACATATGTAGAGACAAAGTTGCTTGAAATGTAGGTCTTTATTTGAAAAATTTCCCTTTCATACATAAAAAGGGAGAGGTCACAGAACCATTAAGATTTGAAAAGGAATCAAAGTTCGTAGTGGAATCCCAAAAATGAGTTTCCTGCCATAATCCAAACTTGAATGATGAAAGAAATCCATGCCGAAAAGGAAGTTTGCTATGTCTAGCGATGAATCCTCGAACTGTGATAGTTGTGAAAAAGTGAAGACCATAATCCAAAATTAAATAAAAATGATAATTGAAGTTCGTATTGATAATGTTCGTTTCTTGAGTCATCTTGTAGTGTTCTGATTGAGAATTTTAATATTGTAGTTTTTTCTTTTTCTTCATTTTGTGTTTTTTAGAAGGTGTCGATTGAAGTACTGGGTGTTCTTTTCCGGGTTCACCAATTATAAAGGGTAGGACTTGCTAAATTGGTGGCTTCTTTAAGAGCAAGCACCCTATATAAGAGGATGGTAATTTTGAAATCCATATTTGAAATGATGTTTTTATTCAACATAAGTAAAATATGCCAATGAAAGTATAAAGTAACAAAAAGTCCCTTCTGTTGAGATACTCTTTGTAGGCGAATTTGCAATCGTCGCAGCTTTTCCAGTGCGTTTCGAACTTGCCTCCGACTCTTCCGTTAGCGGTGAAAATTGGTGACCGAAATTCAAGTCGCAGCCTTTTCCTTGAAGTTTATCGCTCTTGCCGGGAGGATTTCTGTAGAGAGTATCTTGAGTGAGATTTTCTTCTGATTCTTAATAATTGCTCGAGTACCTCAACAGAACGGGTTTATATACTATTTCACTTCGACTTATGCTAAAATTTTGCTCGCGCAAATTTTAGCATAAGTACGAACATAAATTAAAATTTTTACTGTTGATTATTATTATTATTATTATTTAATATATATATATATATATATATATATATATATATATTTTTTTCTATTTGTATTTTTATATATATATATATATATATAAATATATAATATATATATATATATATATATATATATATTATATATATCAGTGGCGTAGCTAGATGTTTTCCATGGGTAGGCAAGATATTATATATATATAGTATATTATATATTATATATATATATATAATATATATATATATTATATATAATATATATATATATAATTATATTATATATATATATATATAATAATATGATTTATTATATATATATATATAAATATATTATCTTATAATATATATATATATATATATATAATTAATATTATATATATATAATATATAATATATATATATATATATATATATACTACTATATTATTTACCTGTTTTTACGTGGATTTTGCTTTAATAAAAACACTGGTTAATATATTACTTGTATTGAAGCTTCAGTTTTCTCTCTTTTTGTAGAAAGTACCGTATTGCTTCATCATACAGAATTTCTTTTTCGCATAATGAGACTAGTAGCTCTTTTTCAATTGACATCCTTGCCAAATCATTTAATCTTTCATCGCTCATCGTGGTTCTTAGATAAGATTTAATTCTTTTAAGGCAAGAAAAAGATCTCTCAACACTGCTGGAGGTTACAGAAAGAGTTGACATCAAGTAGCTAGACGAAACACCTGATCAAATGAACTACTGATACAAGTTCTTTAATTTTTTTAAGGAGAATATTTTGGCTTACATTTCCGCTCAAATCGCTATTCCATAAACTTTTAGTTCACTACACAGCTTTTCTTTTTCCAAAATATGGGTAAAACTCTCTATATAATGAATTTTATAAGAATATTCGGAATCGTCGCATATAGTTTATGAATTCATTACTTATTAAAAGTGGCAAAGAATTCAATTTGTCAAAATCAGTTAATTTGCTTTTCCTATTTGTGTTTAGTACATGGTCCAGAACACTATAAAACAAGCCTTTCCATTTATTCTTGTCATAACCTCTCTTATCTTTTGGCTCCCCGCAAATTTTAACAGCTCTTTCGTAAACAGAGCCAAAAGCTTCATCTGACCTAAGGTTAGATAATTTTACAGATACTTCCATTATATATTTATTTGCTGTAGGTATGTTTGAGTGCTTTGCTTGGAGAATCTTAAATAAAAATCCACATATATCAAAAATTCGACTATAAACACACAATAAAAATACGAACGAAAATTCCGAAAGTATATATTTTAAGCCATTTGCAAGCGTAACTGCTTCATAGTCGTTATGCCTTCAATACGGCATCACACAAACTTATGATAAAGAAACTTCGTACAAATTCTATGGCACTAACCGCGCGCTCTTTGAAATTCCATCGAGTTTCTGATGGAGCAATAGATTTTTAAAATTTCCGCCCAGATTTGATTTCTTATAAGTTTCCTGTAATAATGTCATCCGTTTGAGCGATTTACTAAAAAACGCATGAAATGAATTCAATGAGAAAAAAATCGCCTTACTTCTGGTATCTTTGTTCCGTTTAGCAAAATTAATTGCAGTCTGTGAGCATTACAGTGAGTAAAAAACGCCATAGGATATATTGCCATAATTCTTGTTTTCACTCCTGAAATATCTCCCGCCATGACTGATGCTCCGCCGTAGGTTTGTCCAACTAATTTTGATCGCGCCTCATTAAAATTTTCCACGACTTTAGACACTATATTTGTAATAGCTTCAGCTCCTCTGTCTTCAGACACTGGAAAAAAACAATAAATCTTTCTTGAATGTCGCACTTCTCGTCCACATAACAAATAATTATGGATAGATGTTCAGCTACAGATTTGTCCATTGTTTCGTCCACTTGAATTGAGAAAAACATCGTACTGTTTATTTCTGTTGTAATATGATCATTGAGAACTTTACTCACGCATGAAATTAGATCATTCTGAATATCAGGTGATGTACCTTGAAAAGATCCAGAGCAGTGAACACCTTCCTTAAGCCTACAATCGTACTTTTTAAGGAGAGAAAGAAGTTCAACATAATTACCTTTATTTAAAGAAGAGGAACTTTCATTGTGTCCTCTAAATGACAATTCTTGTTTACCAAGAAAAATCTGGCGATTTTCGTCAACTTCTTTGTTATGTTTTTTAATAAGCGTTTTATGAGATTCACTTAAAGCCTGATCAATATTGTATTTTCCAAAATTACTATATTTTAAGGTACATTCTAAATGTCTTTGAGATGCTTCATGTTTTTTGCATGCTCTACTCAAATTTTTCCTATCAAAAAAACCTTCTTTTCCCCAAGCGTCTTTGACTGAATTATTGCTAAAAATTAAACATGGCCAGCAATATAACTTCTGTCTTATAGGACACCCCGTTAACCATATTTTTTTTTTGGAACCATTCATGACAGAAACTCCGATTTCCATTTTTGCCTTTATTAATTATCTGCAAATTTGGTGTTGGCCTTCCACATTTTTTAATTTGCATTTGTTCTTCATAACTAAGATTTCTAAAGTTTGTTTTTAACAAAAAATCAACACTTGATTCCATCTCATCTAATATTAAATAACAAAAAATAATTTTTAAATCATATAATACAACGCATCTAGAATAATTCTAAACAGGAAGAACAAAAGAAAATCACATCCACATTCAAAATAGTTGAAAATGCGACTAATTTTTAACATGCAACAATATAGGCTCATATTCTCTCTCTCTCTCTCTCTCTCTCTCTCTCTCTCTCTCTCTCTCTCTCTCTCTCTCTCTCTCTCTCTCTCTCTCTCTCTCTCTCTCTCTATATATATATATATATATATATATATATATATATATATATATATATATATATATATATATATATATATATATATATATATATATATATATATATATTTAAAATTGCAAGTGAAACATGGTTTGCAAAGAAAATTTAAAACAAACCTATTTATGGCAACACTATGACGAGCTAGAGGCGGCCTGCCTCTCCTAGTATAATATAAAGTATACGATTTATTTTATTCCAACTTCGCCTATGTACGTAGGAAAGTTAAGGAGTGTATAGGGAGGCAAAGCATAAATACCTCATTTTTGGTTTTATAGTTCTTTAAAATTTTGTAGATTAATTAATTTTCTTATGGTTTCTTATTAATATTAACATTTTTTATATTTTTTTATTTGTTTTTCTTAATTATTAATTTGTTCTTAAAAATAAGATAGGCAATGCCTACCCAGCCTATCCCTTA
>JABUQX010056325.1:5000-28856 GCA_015478945.1 Trachelipus rathkii | reverse complement strand
CAGCTGGGTAGCGTATTGGGAGAGGAAGAGATGTGATTGTAATTATTTTATTATTATTATATTATTGTTATTATTATATATTATTATGTCATTATTATTATTATTTTATTATTTATTATCATATTATTATTGAGTTATGTAGCTATAGTTATTAAGTTATTGAGTTATTAGTTGAATTAATATTATGTATTAACTATATATTTTGATAATGTATTATGTGACTCACGCCTCTTGCCTCGCAGCCCGAACTAGGGTATGGAGGTGCGTAATATGCTCCAAAAACGTCGAAAGTAACGTAGAAGATATGAACGCAATTCGAAAAGATAGAGACGCAGCTGTGCGAATACCTTTAGTGAGTAAAAACTCGAGTCATTGCGAGGTGATCCACTAGGAGCTTCACGAGGACGAGACGGAACCTCACTATGCGCGATCTCGTCAATGTGGGATTCATACCATTGGGCGCTAAGTGGGACACAACAAACCCCTTCACAAAATACGCCCAGTCACTCACTTGAATTGTAATTTAGTTTTCTTGCTCTGTCCTGACGGTGCTCAATTCGTCGTGTACGTATTATTCTCTCACCTCCAGGGCATTCTTACTTACTACAACACGGGGACGCCCTATTTTTTTCTTGGTCTTCCAATCCTGTCGTTCATTGCAAACACTCACGCGATACATCCACTTAACCACCACTATCATCATTGCTTTTCCAATGACGCAAACATCTGTCAACGTATTCATTTATTCTTTCGTTTATCCCCTTTCTTCACACCAACAACTCTCTAATACGTTCATTCCCTCATTTTTAATCATTCTTCTATCACCTAACACGCCCCAAGAATGTCAATCTGAACACATTGTATTAGAATCTTATCCCTTATATTCCTAGACCGTTAGTCTCACTAATATAGCATCTCCACAGGGTACCAACATACCTCGATGTAAGAACCCTAAATACACTCAGACTTAGTCTCCTTTACATCCAAAACGATTCAATTGCAAACCAGCCACCTTCCTGCCATTCACAACTTCCGCTTACATCTCTTATGATCTTCTCGTATCGACCACCATATATCGTATATTTAACTCAGACTCCACTGTTCCAACTGCTCATACCATTATACAAAAACTTCACACTTAGGATGTACTCAGCTTACAACATAACTTACTCTTATCTAAGTTTACTTTAAAACCCCTTTGACTACACACCCTGCACATCTTCTACCAATCGCTCTAACTCTCTTCGATTCGCAACACAAACAAGTCATCATCCGCATATTAATAGGTAGGGCACTCCACTCTATTCAGTTTCTTAATCATTCTAGCACATCTCTGTCACCTCACCTATAATTCTGTACACCATAATATGCCATTGAATAACCAAGGACACACAACAATATCCTTGCGTCACTGCCGCTAATATAATTAAAATCAAGTCAACTTTCAATTCGATTTTATTCTTACTACACTTTCTAACTATCGGTACATTACATAACGTTGTTGGATGTCATTCAGAGACTATCACCAGAAACACCATATGTATACTAACACTCACCATATAGATCGTTATTTAATTCCTATATAGGCCGCTGATGCAATCATAAAAATCTAAATAAATTTATGTTCTTCTCCCTGCAGTGTTCTCAATCATTTGATATCAATGTAAAGATTTTATTCCACATCCTCTTACCACTTCTAAGCTGCCCTTGTTCTTCTCACCAGATCAAGTCCTTACAGTCACTTGATGACCTTGACAGCAACCTTTTCTACCAACAATTACCAACATATGATCTTCCTACAACACTACAATAAACTAATTCACGCTTATATTCCTACAGTTACGCCTTATGTAAGTGGTACTATTACTGCTCTCCAGCTCCAATCCCTGCAGAAGTATACCTTCCATTAATGCTTTAGTTACAGAAATTTCGATAATCCCTACTCAATCACCATCTCGCCCGTTCTTGATCATTTCATCACAATTTCATTATACTTGCAGATTTACGCATTCTTCAACTTTCTCTACTCTTCACATTATGCCTCCTCCTTACTGAATAGACATCAATCCAAATTATCAATGGTATCCTTCGATTGTCAGACAGTCAAAACTCTACAACACGTCACTACCATACTGTCTTATTACTGCCAATGTTGAAGCAGATTTTTTTGAAGTGTTACCAGTTCCAACACTCTCCCTCACATTCATATTCATCAGTTTACGAAGACATCCCTATTATTATGCTTAAGATGATTCCATTAAGTTCTCGATTCTTAACCTTTCACTCTTTGCGCTTCCAGAAGTTACATAGTTTCCTTCATTAGATCTTACTTATCTCTCTTTACTAACTGTTCATCTACACTCTTTTTACGCTCTACACTAGAACACCTTTTTAGTTATTCTTTTTCATCCGTATATACGCGATTCAAGCAATGATTTCTTTGAACCTCGCATTGCTTTTAGTTACATTCAATCGCTGGTCTTTGCTTTTGTTAAGTTTTAACTGCTTGCTCACTTCTCATGTCGCAACGCCATTCCAACTGTTATGGCCATTCTTACTTCTTGCTTTTGCACATTATATACTCTTTTGCACGGCTACACTGCTGATGCCTTCATTTACTGTCCAGATTTGTTTAGTTTAACTTGTTCACTTTCGAAACTGTTTAACTTGCGAATATAGCGCTCTAAAAATCTTATCTGTATTACTTATCTTGCACGTAACTTTTCAATTTAATTCTACTCACTTCAATATTATTATTATTATTATTATTATTATTAATTATTATTATATATTATTATTATTATTTTGATTATTATATATATTATTGATTATTATAGATAAATTGATAACAAAACCAAGATGTTAATGATAACAGGGCGATTCTTAATATATTTTAATTGCGGTTCTTATAGATATATTAAAACATTTAAATAAGAATGAAATAAACACAATTTAATTCTTCCTTTATTATAAATTTGTTAAATTTATTAAAATGATAGAATTTTTTAAATATATACTTTTATGATAAAATCGTCATCGTAATCGTCAAAATTTATTATAAGTCGTCATTCGTCAAAAATTCTTAAAATCGTGCCCTATATTATTATATGATATATATTATATATTGATATTAATATATAATATATATATATTATATATATATATATGAATTATATATTAGTATAGCTATTATAATAGCCGAGTATGAGTATATATTAATACTCGAAATTAAACGGCAGTCAATTTTGTATATGATAAATAACTCCTTTGGGTGATTCTTCACATTTATCAGGATTAAGATCTCGGGCCCTCGCGAACGGTATGCCAAGCGTGTTACCATTCGACCAACGATAAGCTAAAAAGATACGCGACTTAACCTATGAAAGAGAGTGCTATATTCAATAGGAATAAGGAACCGCCTAATGGCAGGCACAGATATCCTCAGCCCACGCATCTTCTCCGCTTACACTCAGTGTCAAGGTAACACAGGACCATGTAAGGAGACCACTCTAGATCGTAGTATAATATGGTATAATGTAATATACTGCAATTAAAGCAGAGTTCAATTTGTTATAGATGAAATATAATCTTGAGTGATCTTCACATTAACAGGAGCTCCCGGGCCTGCGACGGTATGCCAAGCGTGTTACACTTGACCAAACGATAGCTAAAAAGATACGCGACTTAAAACCTATGAAAGAGTGCTCTATTCATAGGAATAAGGACGCGCTATGGAGGAAATACCCTCAGCCACGGCAATCTCCGCTTAGCCTCGGGTCAATTGCAGTATTTACTAATAATTGCAGGTATTTACTAAAATATACATTATTTGTATAAACTGTAAAGTTGGTATAATTCCTATTTATTTTTTACAAATAATTACTATAAGTATTCATTATTGTATTTACGCCTTTTGGAAGTATTCTTTGCAACGGCGACGATCTGGCTATTTTCAAAGCCGAAATCATATTAAGTTTTGATAGCGCTTTAATATTCATTATTATTATTATTATATTATTATTATATTATTATTAATTATTATTATTATTTAATGAATCTCTTGCAATGATAAAACGAAATTACATTATTTTACTATATTCCTACAATAATTTTGGACCAGACGTTAACGTTAATGATATTAACAGTTAACTTTCCGTGTAATTCTTTAAACCGATAACCTTTAATGATAATGCCATTATTTTTTGTTAAGGATTAACGGCTTGTTAACTTTCTCTATTATTTAGTGTCCTTTCACTTTTATACCAGTATATTAATATATATATTATATTATTAATATATAATATTATTATATAATAATATATATATTATTATAATATATATATATATATAATATATATATATTACATAAATATTATATTATATATATATATATAATGAGCTGGGCGCGCTCTATAAATTTTTAAGTGGCAGCGCTGCGCTTAGTTGCGATCGGACCTTGTGCGCCTAATCTTTTTGGCACAGTCAATGAGCCCTTTGCGCCGGCCGTGCTTGTTCGCTAAATTTATTTTCAAAGTAAACTTTTAGTGCGATAATATAAGCATGCTTTTATAAGGAAGAAAGAAAAACACATGTTATTAATTTTTTGTAATTAAAACCGTAACCTAATATCTATTCTACGTCTTTCTCCTTCCATGTCCTTGTGGTCTTTTCCCCAGAGGTCCAGCACGAGGGCTGTAAAGTTGCAATTTTCAGAGCCATAGTATGCCAATTTTTTGTAGTTAAGAACTCCTGAGAACTAGTATATATATATATATAATTTTATATATCTATACTATATATATATATATATATATATATATATATATATATATATAGTTTATATATTATATATATATATATATATATATACATATAATTATTATTATATAAATTATAATATAGTATACAAAAGTTTTACACTGTTTTTATAATGATAACAAGTTAGCCCTGCTTTAAGGTTCTAACTTTTCAAGGGTAAACAAAAAAATGCTTTGTTCCTGTTCATGTAGGCGCGGCTATAGGAGCGGAGAATTGGCTGTGCGCCTATGATTAGTCGTTTTTAAAATTAGTTTGCGCCTATGCGCCTCGAATTGAAGTGCGCCATAGCGCAACGCCCAGCTTCTGATAATATATATAGTATAGTGTTATTATTATTATACTATTATATATATACTATTATTATATATAGTATAATATATATTATTATATATATATATATATATATTATATATATATATATATTTATATATATATATATATTATATATTATATATGTATATATGAAGATTTTAAAACACCTCTAAATCTTTCATCAGTGCTGCTGCCCCAATCATTTGTATGTTGCCCAATCAGAAAGTCACTTAGAACTGATAGCATTGATCTCTATAATCATGCACTTTTTTGTTTTCCAAATCACCTCGTTTAACCTGGATGCTTTACATTTAAAACCATGCAGGATGTGTCAATGATCCCAAAGATGCAGGTCATGAAGATTTTGACCGTACTGTCTCCATTTTGAGTCAAGCAAAAACTTTGAAAGTTAAATATTTCAGCTTATATTCAGCCGAGTAAGGATATATATGTTTCATTTTGAAGCACTTGAGTAGACCTAAAACTTTGATTCTGTAAAATCTGATTTCATGTAACACATACTTCATACAATTTCGCCGCAAATTAGAAGGTCGTCTTTACGCGATCAATCGATATTCTGAGGCTTGCATACAAAGCATTCTAGCAAGAGATAGGGGTAGTGGGCAGCCATACCAAACTACTCCCGTCCTTAGTCACTTTCTAACGACACCGGACATACGATGTGAGTAATTCTTTCTCCCCACATATATATATATAGTTATATATTATATATAAATATATATATTTATATATATATATATATATATAATTTTTATAATATATATATAGTAGATATATATATATATATATATTATATTATATCATACTATGATATATATATGTATATTTTACTTACATATTAGTCTACCCTCAAGGAGGCATACGCCTGTCAGCGGAGACAACATCGATTTTCACGCAGTCCTTTCCAGAAGTATACCATCCTCCACAGCTGGCGCATCGCGGCAGTCCATGTCTTTCCAGGGCTTTCCACCACGCAATCTTCCTCTTCCCTCGTCTTCATCGGCTTTACTCCTTCCACTCCCTAGCACCACCTTCTACTCGCGACTGCGTTTCTCTCGGCATCTTACTAAATTGCCCACCCATCTCAGTCTCTGCGAATCTATCCTGGTCAACACCGGAACCACAAACACCAAATGCTCTCTTTCTAACTCCATTCGTTTCTCACTCTTCATTCCTCATCTTTTCCACTATCGATCTCGAACACCTTCTTTCGGCAGTTCACTCCTTTTTTTTTCCTCTCTTGTTGTAATGCTCTAGTTTTTGCTCCATGATGTCTAATGTGGGTACCAAGTATGCTATCAAATAATTTAATCTTTTCACATGTTATTATTCCATCGCCCGATCTTTTCATATTGAAATAAGTACGCTTTATTGTTCTTTGCCATATTTTCCATTCTTGCCTCACTTCCCGTACACATCCTCTCTGCTTGTAAATACGCCAACCAGGTACACAAACTGATCCTACTTTCTCAATCTTTTCTCATCACATGAAATCTGCTCACTTCTTTGCCTCCCTCATCCTCTCACCCACTTCATTTCACTGTTTTTCTGTATCATTTCTAAACAGATTCTTCATATATTCTGGCAAACTTTTCATAGTCCCTCAAGATCCTCTCTCCGCAACTCCAACATGCCAAATCGTCCGCGTACGCCATTATATCACCATCCAGATTGGAAATTCCTCTTTATACTTTTCTTATTAATCTAAGTAAGATATAAAGGGTAGGGAGACAGGACATGCTGCTCTGACTCGTCCACCTCAAACATTTCTGCATTTTTTACATCCGTTCACATCTTTGTGGTAATTAGTTTTTTTTGCTTTTGTCTCATATTTCTTTTTCTTTTTTTTTAGTTCAGGGGATGGAAGAATGAAAGAATGAACGTCCCATCAAAACGGAATGCAGTGCAGTATATTTATGGGTGTGAAGTGAAGGGGGGAATTTTTTATTTATGGTAATTGAATAGTGAAATATAGTGAATAAGTTATTTATGATTAAGTGTTTTTCAGTGGAAAATAAGTTCGTAAACTAATTTTTTTTTGAAAAACTTTGCCTTCAAAGGAAGAGTTTTTATAAAAAAAAACTGTCAGCTTTGCAATTACAAAGCTTCCAAGCTTCCAGACTGAGAATAAGCTCTTATGTAATGTAGGTTTTATTATTATTATTATTATTATTATTAATATTAGTTATTTATTATTATTATTATTATTATTATATTTACTTTTATTATTATTGATTAATTATTAATTTAGAAATAAAATATTATCATTCCTTATTATATTATTATAACTATAATTATTAAATTATTTTTACCATGTAATTATATTAATTATATATTATGTTATGTTTTACGAGCTATCATTATTTATATTAAATAAATAATATAATTATATTATTATTATTATTATATATTATTATTAATTATTATTATCTATTATCTTATGTATTTTATTTTTATTATTTTTTTAGTTATTATTAATTGTACATATTGTATATATTTATGCTTATGGGCCTATATTTCTTTTTCGCAGTTTGTGAAGCTGGATAAAAAGAAACTGGTCAGCAATATGGTCGTTTTTTTTTTCTCCCTCTTGTTTTGGGGCTTTCCTTTTGTTTGAAGAAATTGAAGAGGTTCTCTATTGTGTTTCCTTCTTGGATTGCTTTGATGTGATTGAAGATTGTTGGGAATATGGAGTAGAATGGAGTTATTTCTTCCCATCTTTCTTTTGTGCCGACTGTGTTTCAAGAGAGAATCACGTTGGCTGCAGTTTGAATTTTTGAAGAGACCCAACCAACAGTCCCCTGGAAAATCCCTGAACCACTAACCTTGAACAAGAATTACCATGAATCCACTATCTCTGAACAGAAATTACTGCCTGAACGGGACACACTATCCCTTGACTGAAGTCACCCCTAAACGAAAAATTATCCCTGAATGAAGAAGTTGTCCATTAAAAGGAATTTGTATATAATTTAAACATTGTATAAATATATACTTTTGTTCTGAGAATGATATTGCTTAAGATTGTTGTATTACATTGATATTTATTTGAACCAAAATTGTATTGTTTATTGCTGTTTTTTTTTTATTACATTGATATTTATTAGGTTAAAATTGTATTGTTATTGCTTAAGTTTTTTATTACATTTTATTTAATTGAGGTTACAATTGTGAATAGTAGGTAAAATTTGTATTTATACACTCAACCTGGAGTGTGGTATATAAGTCATAAATTTATTTTTGGTTATAATAATTTTTTTCGAAATAATTTGATTGTTTTTTTTTTTTTTTTTTTTTTTGATTGATTTATAATTATTTTCCTAATATTTTTTGACTTGACTGACGGTTGACGACTGATAAAATAAGAAAGGACTGACGTGTTGTTTTTCACTTATATTCATATATTTTTTCTTTATTAAAATTTTCAACACTGTGTGTAGTGTTTTTTGCTTCGTTCATATCGCTTTCCTTGCAGATGGGCCAAAAAGTTTTCTTAGTTCTAGTTCATCTTCCAAACTGCCAAACTTTACACTCACAAAAGCTTTAAGAGCTTTTATTAGCTCTCCGCTGCGTCCTTTCCTCCCTCCACTAAGCACGTCCTGCTCAAGCATCCCTCCAAAGTCTGGCTCTGGGTACTGAGTCAAATGCCTTTCTTAAGTGCCAAGCTATTATATGCTTATTTAATTATTGTTTTTATTATTATATATTTATATATATATATATATATATATATATATATCAATATTATATATATATATATATATATATTACTTATATATAATTATATATATATTATCATATATATTATTATTATATATATTATATATATATATATATATTCAAAAAATATTTTTTTTTCAATTTAATGCAAGAAAGCAGTGGCCAATTAGTGTTTAGAATGGTAATTAGGTATCATTTAATTCGTTTATTAAACCCTATGCTTATTTAGCATATTAATTTAATCCCCTACAAATTTACATGGCTACAAGAAGAATTTTAATATTTTTAACAATTATAATTTAAACATAAAATTTTAAATTTTTATGAAAAAGATTACTGTAAACTGATGTGGAAACAGTGTGGAAGTGGAGAAGCTGACACCCAAATTAGTAGACGAGTTAACTGCTTGCTGGTTATCATTGCTACTGACTGTGGTATGGTCCTGGCTTTCTGATCCTCGAATGGCAAATTTTTCTTTGTTAGGAAGCTTGAGAATATACAATAAATAGTACCCATCTTTTATTAAATTACTTCAAAGTATACTACCTAATTAACGTAGGACTGCCCATAAGATGCTTAGATCTTAAAGACTATCAAAGTTACTCTGTATTGTACTATTATTATAGAATTCAAATTATTAACTATATGGAAAATTATGAGCAAAATAAATTCAATGATCACATTAAATTTTATCGAAATTTGTAGTGTCAACTGACAAATCACTTAAATTATGTGAAGCCAAAATTTGAATTGTAAATTCTTTATTAAAATCATTTAAATGCACACATCGATGCTGTGCATTATCAGTGGGGAACATATCAAAAAAACATAGCCAATATTTACAGCAGTACCCCCAATTGCAAATGAAAAAAAACCATTCTCTCTAATCGCTTCTTATGCAGAAAGTTCTATAATCAAGATTTAAATCCACACCCGCAGTGGCTAGAATACCTTTATGAATCGAGCTAAAGTATTTTTTATTAAAACTCAAATAATCTGTGAAACTCACTTCCACTTAGTCAAGAAAACGTTCAACAACATCTGCGGTAGGCAGAGAGCCCCAATTAAATGACAGGCTCAGTGGCCATATTCAATTTTTGCATTAGTTGAGTGATATCTGCAAAAATAACTTCAAAGGTCCTTACTCTGAAATTTTTCTATCAATGGAGTGATATCTATAAAATAGTTTTAGAATAGCAAGTACTTCCTTTGCAATTTTCCTATAGCAATGTAACAATATATAAAATAACCTTGGAATAATAAAACTGAAGAAAGCAAATTAATAGAGACAAACATGTATGAAAAAGCAAGAGAAATAAATAAACATTACATACATAATATAAACACTTACATTGACTGACTTAAAAGTCTAGCAGGCATGTATGTTTTGAAAATTTTTTCAGTTAAACAGAAACAAGCAAAGTCATAAATATACTGGAAAGAATAATAGAGATGATGACCTAATAAACACAGCTAAAAAAGTTAATACTTAAAAAATTTATTCCGCAAAAATCAGAGATAAAATGATTAAATTTCAGACAAACAATTATTTTGGAAAATTAACAGCATAAGCGTTCTCGCATGCCACTTACAAACTAACTTTTATATATATAATATTATTATATATATTATATATATATATATATATATAATATATATATATATATAATATATATATAAATATATATATTAAATATTAATCTATTATATACTATATATATATATATATATATAGTATAATATATATATAACGATTTTCAAAAAGTAAAAAATAAATATATCTACCAAACCTGTGGGAATGCTTCTAAAAAGTTACTTCCAAATGCTGGCTTATAGCTTGGGAGGGTTTTCAGCTTATTTCTTAATTAATTAAAACCATAAATAGGATTATGATCTAAAATGTTTTTAAATATTATAAAAAATGCTGGAAAGCCAGCAGGTAGTGAGTAACATTTTACTTAAACACTAAAATTAGTCAAAAAATACCAAACATTACCATTGATCTTCCCTGACTATTATCTCCACTAAACCCTTCCTGGTAAATTTTGTAAACTGTTCTCTCCTTCCCACATGGTAAAGGAATTCTGAATTATATACTATATATAGTTATATATATATATATAATATAATATTACTTATATTATATATATATATATTATTATATTATATATATATATATTATATATATAGTTATATATATATATATATATATACTAATATATATAGTACATATGACATTTATACGTTGGTGTGACTCCGTTAATTATTAGGCTTTATGTTTAATTTAGGTTAAGTTTGTTATGGTTAGGTTAAGGTTAAGTGGCTTCACGTTATGTTAGGTTAGGTTAGGTTACCCAAAAATTCAATGTATTTACCCTAAAGATTATTAAAATAACGATACATTAATCAATGATTTTCGCTCCTGGAGTCACCCACTTATAAATAGCCATATATATAATTTACTATACTATAATTATAATATAATCTATATATATATATAAGTATTTATATATATATATGATATAATATATAATATATATATATATTACTAATATCTATATATATATTATATTTATTATTTCTATATATTTTATATATATATAATTATACTTATATATAATATATATATATATATATATATATTATATAGATATATCTATATAGGGTATATAATAATATACTATACTATATATATAATATATATATTATATTATATAAATATATATATACTATATATATAATATAATATTATCATATATATATATATATATATTTATATATATATTTCTGATACTATAGTATATACCGGGTCATATATATATATATATATAATAGTTTATATATATATAATATTATTATATACTATATATTATATACTATTTACTATATAGTATATATATATAATGATATCTATATAAATATTATTATATATATCTATATATATATATTATATTCTTTTTTTTTTTCTTTTCTTCCCGTTCTCGTTTGCCCCAAATTGGGGTAAGTGCCTGTATCAATGCTGGGAAAAGAGAGCAGTAAGGAGAAATGACAAACGTCGAAAAGCCAGCCTTACGCCCCCTCTGTACCATTATAGTTAGTGAGAGCTCGTCACAGGCAGAAAATCCACCTAGAAGCATCATCGGACCTGCGACGGACCCTCACTATGGTAATCGTCAATGTATAGGGTATTCCCCTGGCCGGGTCTATTTTATCCACATTCATGCACAAACCCGCTTCTCTCAGTTTGTTATCCCACCTTAACTCCGCCTCTGCAAACTCACATTTCTCTCTTAGACATTCGTTTACTGACTCATCACTTTCTCTTCGGTCTCCCAGCCGTCGGTTCCCACACATTTCTTTCACCACTATATCATCGCTTACCCAACTGACTATATCATCCTTTCACATGACCAAACGCATCTCACACACTTGTCAATTTTATTCTCGTCATATTACCTCTTTCTCACACCAACCACTCTCTTATGACGTTCTTCCTCTCTTTATCCAATTTTCGCACACCTAACAGCACTAAGATTGTCCATTCCTGAAACCTGTGAACTTTAGATCTATAGTCTCACACTATCAATAACACAGGTAACAAATACCCTCATGTAAGACCCCTAAAACACTCAAGACTTAGTCCTTTGCATTCACCCCAACGATTTAATTGCAACCAGCACCTTCCTGCCATTACACTAACTTTCCTACTAGTTCCAAAAGGAGTTCTCTTTGCAGCAACAATAAATATACCTAAAATATTTTACAGGAATTCATCTTGTTCTAGCTGTCACCATCTAAATAACTTCACACTGGAGGAGTGTCCTCATACTCACAACTAACCTTACTTCTTTATTCCAGTTTACTTTCAAGCCCCTCATTTTACACACCCTGCCAAATTCTTCTACCAATCCTCTCAACCTCTTCAGATTCGCCACAGCAGACCAAATCATCCGCATATATAGGTAGGGCATATCCCTCCACTCATCTTCCATGTCTATTACACCATTCCTGCCATCGCCACTCGAATCTTCGTCATAACCCCATCCATAATTGAATAACCAAGGAGGACAACACAACCCTGTCTTACTCGGCTATTAATCTAAACTGCAATCACCCATTGACGACCAATTTATTCTTAACCACGGCTTCATATCGTCATACATATTTTGATATTCCATTCAGAAGCCCTACCAACAAAACCAATATCAAACACCTGCCATAAAGCTTGCCTATTAACTCTATCATACGCCTGTTGCAAGTCCATAAAACCTAAATACAATTTATTGTCCTTCTTCTCGCATTTTTCAATCATTTGTTTCAAGTGTACAGATTGATCCACCACATCTTACCGCTCATAAACGGACCTTGTTCTTACCAATCAGTCCTTCAGCGTCAATCGACGCACTCTTTCGAACAAATATCAGCATATACCTTACCTAAACACTCGTAAACTTAATTCCCATCTAGTAATTCCTAACAGTTCCCCTTTTTCTCCCTTACCCTTATATCAATGCTTTCCTTACTGCTTACCTCCAATCCCTTGGAACTATAGGCTAACCCTCTATAAACGCTTTATTAACACACTTCACAATGCATTCAATCACATCTTCGCCTCCGTTCTGTTGGATCATTTCACCAGTTTAATCTGTAATTTCCATCTATACCTGCAGATTTACCATTTCTCACGACTTTTTCAGCTCTGACCCATTTACCTACTCGCTTCCTAATCCGTCATCCCCAAAATACTATTCTTCTTGCCCATCAACACCCACCACATTCACTATCGACCTTCTTCATATACATGTTTAACTATGTTGTGGCAAAGAATTCTCGAAGTGTTCTTCCACACTGCCTCTGCACAGCCTCTTCATCTACAGTTACAAAAGACATCCCTTATTCATTATTCTAGCAGATTTCCCTTATTTCTCATTTCTTATCCTTTCGCGCTTCCTTCAGAGCTTCCCTATTTGCTTGTAAGTCCCAATTCATCCTCCTTCCCAACTGTTCATTTACTCTTGTTGTCTCTCCTACGTAATACACCTTTAGTATTTCTTTTTCCTCTATATATCAAGCATCTTCTTTTGCAAGTCTTCGATCATTTTGCATTTAGTACAACTTCGACACGCATTCTATTTTAATCCTTAACGCTTTCTATCACCTTTCATCTACACCATAATCACTGTTAACAGATTTCTACTTCGTATCTTTAGCACATCCACATACTTCTTCCTTTTGCACTACTAACAATTGCTCTTCATTTGCCCCCAGATTTTGTCAGTATCAACTTGTTCACACATTCAACGATTTACTAGCGAGCGCTCTACATACTTATCGCTTATAAATCTTGTCTCACTTAATTCTCACTCTAATGTTTAGCTACTTCTTTCGTATCACCTTATCTCTCCAATCCAAGCCTCCACTTAACTTAGTTTTACATAGACAACCATATGATCCGCTAATCGCCATTCCTACCCTAACTGATGTTAAACATCCTCACATAACTTCAACTCTCCTTCTTCACCAACACAATCAATCATATTTTTCACTTGATACCATCTCTCACCTACCCAACTTAGTATACTTATGAGTACTCTTGTGTTAAAGAAAGTATTACTTACCAACACCTCTCTCTTCAAAGAAATCAATCACCTTCTCCTTCTCATCTTTCTCCTGCACCCCGAAAACTCACCTGTTTAGCGCATCCTTTTTTGATCACGCTATCCAACCATTCAGGTCCCCAAATACCTATCCAATCTGAAGCTCCTAGCACCCCATCAGAACATCATTACGAATTATCCAAATCGGTCACTCCTTCAACGTTTCGCCTCAGATGGACGATAACAGTACAACCACACATAGACCTTGACCTGTTATCAAACTTAATATTTAAACATTCGATCTAGGACTCACACAATCAAAGTCTACCATTGCTTCATACCACAGGTCATTCCTACCCAAATCTAACCTTGTTTCTTCCTCTCTCATTCTTTCCCATTCCCAGCACTGCCACATTTTCACATCACCCTACTTAGATTTCTACCTTTTCTTTATCTTTGTTTTGTAGTCAGGGCAAATCAATTTGCCCTTTCTAAATACATCACCTCACCTCTCTCCTCTTCTTCCTCACCATTTACTTCCTCTGACATTCCATGTACCTATGCTAACGATTCATCCCAGTTTGCGCGAAAGATAGTAAGGCCCGTTACGGCGACACGACCTTGCTCCCGAGAGCCCTGCTATTCAGCATTCGGCAAGAAATAGATGTAGTTAGACCAACCCACTATCTACCGTCCTTAGTCGCTCCTACGACATCACCAGGGACATACTGATGCTGGGCAATTCCCTTTTCCCCAACACAGGGATATGAATAGTAAGGATGTCTGTGATAAAGAGGGTGGATTGAAAAGACGGAAATTTTAATGAAAAATGAGGGCAAAGAAAGAAGGTTGAAAGAAAGTGCATGTGGTAAATGTTTGCGAGAATCGCACTAACGAAATGCACATACACGTGCTGGGGGTCGGAGAGTTCACACAAAAGACCCATCTGCCAGATTGGTCTCCAAAGCTATTCCATGCCCAACGATATACAAGAACCATAAACACCAACTATGAGAATCAATAACAACCTTCGGTACTATTATATATATATATATATACTATATATATATATAATCATATATATATTACTCACCACTTTATATTGATAATATATAGTTTTATATATATATATAATTCTATATACACTAAACACAACATATCTACCTATTATTATATTAGTAATAGTATAATTAATATACTCCCCTCCTCAATATTAATCTCCTTTGTCGTTCCACTATAATTGGAGGTAGGATGTGTATACATGCACAGAAATGTATACATTTAAGTTAAGAAGAATATGCGTATTGGAAGGAACCCCCCTAATAGACACCACCGTCACATCAAAAATGAGCAACTTGTTTGAATCACACAGTCATAAAAAAAAAATTTATCCACCCTAGGCCTTCAAAATGTGATGGTGGGCGCGGTATCTCAAAAAAAAAAAAAAAAAAAAAAAAAAAAAAAAAAAAAAAATATATATATAATATAATATAAATAAAAAAATAAAAAAAATATTTATATATTTTATTATATTTATAATATATATATATATATATATTACTTATATATAGTATATATATAATATATATATTATTATATATAAATATTTACTATTAGTACTCATCATGTCCTTGCTTCCCCTAACATTAAGGTAGGGTTCTAAAACTGCAACCCAGGAATCTGAAGAATGGATGAGCGTTTCTAGGGTATAAATGAAGTATAACAATAAAGAGAAACTATGTGGAAGGATCCTGTATGAGAGATATCTGATAACTATTGGGAAAATGAGGGAAGGGAAAAAGTGAATTAAAGATATAGCTGAATTTTTCTGACTGCGACGAGTCTCGCTAGATAGGTATAAAGTCGGCGGTAAGGCTGGGCTTTCTTTTCGACTTGCGTCATATTCTTCTACTCTATTCTGTTCCACGTCGCATGTTAGTACTGCATACGAATGGGGAAATAATAATAATATATAATAATAATAATAAATACTAAATAATAATAAACTAATAAAGTAATAAATAATAATATAGATAATAATCATGATAATAAAATATAATAATAATTATAATATTAACCAATTTATATTTCTATATATTCTAATACTTAAGGATACTATAATATATATATACTATATATAATATATATATATCTATATATATATATATTATATATTATATATATATATAATATATATATAATCATAATCATATATATATACTATATATATATATATATATATATATATATATATATATAACAAAAATCCCTATTTGGCAAAATAAGAGGAATTTTATAATTTAATATATAGATAACATTTTCATACCTTTAAATAAATTTCTCTCTTAATAAATATATGAGCATATAAGGAAATCTTGATAAAGTTATTTAAAAAAGTAATAATAATAATAATAATAATAATAATAATAATAATAATAATAATAATAATAATAATAATAATAATAATAATAATAATAATAATATACTTACTCCTTGAAAACTAGATGATGCTTGCGGTAGCGCTTGGGCAACTACATCCTCAACACTTTGAGGGGTTGAATCCATTAAATTGGAGTCTGAATATGGAGTTTCATTGCTGCTTGAAGCAACACTTGCAGGGTCAGCATTAACAGATTCTGTATCTTCTAAAGGATCATAACCGAGATTTGAATGCAGGGTCTCTTTACTATCATCAACCATATCTTCCGGAATGTCTGGAGGCTCTGATTTTACACTAGTATCGTCTATGGACACCTTTTAAAAAATAATAATATTTATACTTATTCATTCACATACTTTCATACTTATTAACATTAAACCATAATCCAACTCTGGAACTCTGACCTCGTCTATGGCAGGAAAATGAGACTAAAGAATAGGAAGTAAAAATATTTCAGTTCCTATCATTATTAGTTTTAATGCTATCTGGATTACAATCTAGCCATCATTATCAAAACATCAAATATTATTACCGTCTATTCTTCACAACAACCAAACTATTTTTTTAACAATGCATCAAAGTTAGATTACAGGTTATATATAATTTACTACTTTGTGGTCAAAAATACTACTATAAGAAGCAAGAAGTCCAAAAGAGTGCCCATTGGCAGACAGCCAAGACCAGAGATCACCAACTTCCTTGATGTTATAAGTTAGTCCATGAGCTTATATTAAGGTGTTCCACGGTATCGCAGAAGGGGAATGGACACATGGGACAAAATGAGTTTTGGAATTTGTTTAAATGTGTGTGTGTGTGTTTGCATTCATAGTGATGATGATGTCCTTAACAAAGTCTTGTTAGACATACCTTGGTCCAGTGTCTGCTCCTTTACACAATTTCCCGAGGGTTAGGGGGGAAGGGAAATGGTCTCCCGGTATCATGTGCTTGGGAGTTGGAGATGAGTGGTTAGTGTAGCATGGAGAGAGTCTGTGGATTGCTCTTAATTAATGCTGTTTTGTACTATAACTCTATATCTTTTTATATTGTAATTAATAGGATATTACTGGAGCTCTTGCTAAGCAGGCATTGTTGAGGAGGAAATGAATGTAGTGCTTGAAGACGAATGCGAGTTTCTTTCTTTTGACCAAACTTGGGATCTGTGAGGGTTTTAAGGGCACTTATTTTCCCCTATTGTATTCTAGGTGATGTTGTTTATGTGTGTGTGGGGGGGGGGGGGAATATCAGGATCTGTCATATGTAATTAATACCGAGTATTGTTTGGGTTTTATAAGTGCGAGTCAGCTGCTGAAAAACTTTACTGTGGGGCGGTATTATATCCTCATCTATCTGGTGTAAAGAAGGTGACTAAGGGCTTTTGCATTCATTCTATTAGGTGTTAGCCAGCATTTAAGTAAAGTGAATGAAGTTAGTCTGCAAAGTTGCTGCTTTAACTGTGGGAATTGTGGGAGTAGGGTCATGAAATCATGAAAAAGTTAAAACAGTGTCAGTGACAGAATTGCACCCTGTGATACTTCATTAAATAGTTGGTAGGTTTTGGATGAGTGTTTACCTTGTATCATATGTGCTGTTCTATAAGAATGGAAATTGATGATAATGATATAGGTATCTATGATTTATCTAACAAGATATTGTCTGGGTATGGTGTCAAATGTTCTGCTGATGACTATTGTGAATAGAACCATGTAGAGGGGAGGGGTTCCAGGTTGAATTGTGAAAGTGTGTACTAGGATAGGTTAGATCTGAAACCATGTTGTGTTAAAAATACAAAAGCATGCTATTATTATTTTTGGAAAATCAGTTTTTCAAATACTTTTGAGATATGGGTTGGTAAGAGGATGATGGGTCTTTGGGGAATTTATTTAGTTTTAGGATTGACCAAACTCCCAATGCATATTCTCTAACATGGTCCTGCTACTTATGAGGAAACTCGCACACAGAAATCCAAAACCTCCACCCCTAAAATTCAATCAACATATTTCAATTAAATATTAATGATATAAAAAATAAACAAAGAACTTCACCACACTCTAATTAAATACAATATACATTTTAAACTTATAAAGGAATCCAATCTCTCACAAAATACTCACCTCTCTGAATTTAATAATTACACAATCCTGAGACAAGACAAAAATCAATCTAAATATAACCTTGTTACATACAACCACTTACCAATCAACAGAAATATAGGTCAATAAAAAAAAACAGCCTAAGAAGAAATAATGCGCTGCATGATGATTTTTAAATATGCGTAAAGCATTAGTATATTAAATTTCAATTTTCCTTAGATCATAAATCAAAGTAATATATCTATAAGTATCACTGATTTTTTTTAATCTTATATCAAATTTCTTTCTTTGATCAAACCATCTTTCTCTCCCACCCCTGAAGCTTCTCACCCACCCAGCTCCACGCCTCTTCCATGTGAGTCTGCACTTGACTCTAGTTGATTGCCATTTGATTCTCAAATCACTGATGTGTCAAAAGTCTTTTCGCAGGTGAGGAAAAAATAAAAGAATATAAATAAATTTAATTTCCTTTGAACATTATTACTTCTCATTTTGGTTCCAACTTTATTACCAATTTCTTTCTTCTCATTTTTTTGGACTTATATAATTCCATACTTTAAATATATATAATAATAGAATTAATTATAATATATGTACATAAATAAATATATATAACTAAAATTAGTATATTATATATATATACCTTATACAATATATAATTGATATACACACATTTAATAATAGATATAATAATAGATATAATAATATATAATAATTTTAATTAATAATAATAATAATAATAAATAAGTCAATTTATTAATAAGTAAGACTAAAAGCTATAAATAATAATAATCACCAATATAGTTAAAAAAAATTATATGTTAAAAGTAATAATAATAAGTAATAATAAATTATATAATAAAATTTAATAATAATAGTAAATAAGATAATATTAATATAATAAATAATAATAATATTAAATAAGTAATAATAGAATCACATAATAAATAATAATAATAATTTAATATTCTGTATATATGCAATTTTTAAATTTTATAATAATGTAAATAATATATTATTAATAATTTAATAATCAATAAAAACAAGATTATTTAATTTTTATTATATTAGAAAAGAATTAACTTTTTCTACTATATCTGCCCAGACTTTGTGGTCTCAGTTATTTACCTGAGTATAGCGGTACATATCTGACTGCTCTCACTTGAGCATGCAGTAAGTGCTTTCGTCAATGCTAGGACCATAGGTGATACATCGTAGTTGAGGTAGACCGTATCGTAATGTGAGCGTTTTTTATTTAGTCATTCACATTTGCCGTTGGTTATCCCCGATAATTTTTAACAAAAGAAATTTCGGATCAAGCATCCTCGATAAGTAATACACTTAATGCTAAAATGTATACTAAAAATCTTAATGATCTGCTATCACTGAGATAATAAACTCTAAGTTACCTTAATTTTATATAAAAATCATGTGAGAATAGTTACATTTATCTTAACCCCTGAAATTAATAATATATTAAATAAAGTTACCACGCTTTAAACAATTTAAGACATGTTGTTTACACCCGAAAGAAAAGAAAACACATAAAGGAAAATATTTGTAGTACTTTTTTATGCCAAAAACATTAGTTTTTATTGAGAGCCTAGAAATACCAATAAGCTCTAGTAACCTACCGCATGGGCACGCACTACAACGACGGAAATAGGTGCCAAATTGGATTTCATTTTTTTCTTTTTTCCAACATGTCAGTTTGTGGGTGGAAAACCTGACCTTGGAAGATGTTCGGTTCTCGGAAGCGCCTAGCCGGGGGACGACGGGAGGGACTTCAGTTCCCCACCTAAAGTTTCTCCGTTCGGCTCGAACCTTCCTAAAAAGAAATAAAAAGAAAAAATATAACACTCCTCCCCACCCGTTATAATTTCGGAGAATGGATATGAACATTTATTTTAGTTCATAGCCAACTCATTTAGCTTTTCTGATTATTAAATCTGCACAGGGCTAAATAATGGTCTGATATGACGGTCGTTACTGAGGAGCATCAACGCTGCTGCGCATGGGGACCTAAGTCGATTACTAATATTAATTTAAATGCATATTTGAAATATAACAATAAAATAATTTCTTTTTAGACACAGTGTTCTCTACCGCGTATGAAATTGCGCTTGCTTAAATTAAATATATCTCTCATTTTTCGCGGTAGCTTGTTTAAGTTTTTTTAAAGTTACATGCACTGTGTCGGTTTACGAGGGCAAGTGTATGTGGCTCGTGGCCAAAATTTGTAAATATTAATTTATTTTAAAGGATCAAATTTATATTATAAAATATTCTGGAATTTATTTAAATATAAAATTGCTTTACAACTTTATACCAGGCATATAAAAAACCAAGTACCGTAGACTCTCGGTTGACAAGTATCACTGCGGTGATGACGTCACCTTTACAAAATCGAGTGAAAATTCCTTTCGTACTCGTTGATATATATTCATTCCCATTAAAAAAACTTTAAAGCAATACAGAAATTGCTCTAATTACTTTATTAAATGCCCTTTTTAAATGGTGCTTGCTCCAGAGTTGAATATAGTACTCCACAATGTATCATAAAGAGGACATTTGTTTTTTGTACTAATTCTTGAAGTTATTCAAGAAAAACCCTTAAATCAAAATTTAGGTCAGCATCCCGAAAAGGCCAGGCATGTAACTAAAAAACTATATAACAGTACACTGAAAATAAAATATTCATTTTAATTAAATTTAAAAGACATTTTTACCCCCGAAATTAAAAAAAAAAAAAAAAAAAAAATAACGTTTTTAAAAAATTAAATGTTAAAATTGTTGAAAAAATAACAGTTTTTTGACAAAACGAAGAAGCTGGAATAGTCGGAGGGAGCGCGGAAAGTTGCCAAACGTTGATTTTTTTTTTTTTTAACTAAACCATACCCGACGGGTAAAAATTAAAGATGGCAAGAGTCGGGGTTTCTCAGCCTACTGGGTGACGACGGGGGGGACTTCGTCCCCCCCTCTGTCCCTCCGTCGGCTCGACCCCCTAAAAAGAATATAAAAAGAAAAGTTAACATTTTCTCCAAAGCGTAAAATAAAATGGTATTTGGCAACTTTTGCTATCGTCAACTAATGCAGGATTCAAGTCTATCACAGCGGTGGCACTGCGAGGTTGAGATTATATTAAATATGTTTAAGGTGTTATTAAGAAATATTTGAGGATTAATATGGTAATTTTTTAAGTTTCATCGATGAAATTGCTTGCCGAGATCAAAAATGTTATTTATTTTCCTGTAGATGTTATAGTTTTCTAGTTACATGCCTGGCCTCTTCGGGATGCTGCCCCAAAATTTATTTAAAATTTAACTTTATTTTATTATAAAGTACATCAAGTTACATCTCTATTCCAAATTTCGTTAAAAAATATTTTTTACAACGAGTTATTCAACCAGGAGCAATTTACCAATCATATTTGTCAAAAAGTAGCCTTTTTTTTTGTTTTGATCTTACGCTAATAGGAATAATGATATCCTTTATGAATTGGGCTAAAGCATTGATCGGGTACCACCTTGTCTACTCCCTGAATAGTAAAAGTCTCAAGTTTGAGACTCTTGGGTTACCTGTAACCCCTAAAAATGGGGTTAGGGGCTGGAGCCTACCCCTTTTATTTTTGGCAAATTCTCCCTACATATTCCCTTTATTTACATCCCGAACAACAACTCTACCAATTTTCAACCAAAATTTATGTAAATTTCAATATATATATATTATATAAATTATACCCAACCAAAACTACCTATATCATTATAATTATTAAGTTTTTATTACAATCTAATATAAATATATTATATATATATATATATATATATATATATATATATATATTATTATATATATATATTATATAAATAGTAGTATATATATTATATATAATTACTATATATATATATAGTATATATATATTATATAATATAATATGATATTATATATATTATTATTATTATATATATATATTAATATATATATAATATATATATATATATATATATATATAGGTATATATATATACTATATATTATATATATTGATAATATATATATATATAATATATATACTATATACTATACTATATAGTATATATACTTATACTATCTATAGTGGCACACTATATATATAATGTATATATATATATATATATATACCTCTCTCTCTCATAACTAAAATTATTTAAAAATATTATATAATATATATATATATATATATACTAGTATATACTATATATATATATATATATATATATATATATATATATATATAATCTGGAGTTACTCGTGCCAGTCAACATATAATATATGATATCGTCATTATTCACTATACTATATTTATATATCTTACTAAGTATATTATATATTATCTATCATATCACTATATGCTAACCTATATATAACGTCTATATTATACCTCGTTATATATATATAACTACGCCTATACTATATTATATATGTATAAGTATATATATATATATTACTTATATAATGACAGAACTTTTTGGCTTCACACATTTTAAGAAAACAATTAATTTATGCATTTTGTGTTATATTTAGTAGATATTTATTTCTGAAGTTTTAAGTTTCAATATTAGCTTTCCTATATACTGCTGCTAGGAAAATGAGATTATTTTATCCAAAATTTGCGCAATTAATTAAAACATAGTCCTTAATTGGAAACATTATTAAATCACTCTGTCTCGAATGTAGAGGACTCTGTCAAATTTTGGAAATCTCTTTTCTCATTTTGATATACAGTATTTTCCCCCCCTTCCTCCTCTACTTAACCCAGGCTCACTCTTCAACTAAGGGCTCCGTCTGGACTATTCGGCGCGTTAGTCTATTTTCCAAAC
>JABUQX010056324.1:57500-58737 GCA_015478945.1 Trachelipus rathkii | reverse complement strand
AAGAGGATTATATTATTATTTTATAAATTATATATATTATATATATTTATAAATACTATATATATAATATTATATTAATATATATTCTACTATATTATTATATTATTATATATTACTTAGTATAAATAATAATAATATATATACATACATACATACATACATACATACATACATACATACATACCATACATACATACATACACTAATCACTCAATAAGTACATACATACATAATACATGACACCTACATACAGTACTAGATTGCATACATACATCGTAAATGCATATAATATATATTATATATATATATATATATATATTATATATATAACTATATAATTATGTATATATATAATATATATATATATATATATATAGTATATATATTTGTACATCCATCTGTAGGGTATGCCTGTCAGGATGCTCCTCCTCCGAATCTTTGCAAGATTTTATCTCGAAATGTGTTTCTCCTCTATTCCTCTACGTCTTGCCTGCTAGTTGTACGCCTCTGCATAGAATCTCATCTCTTCCTTCGGTTTCTGCTGGTCTCTATCATTCTGGTTCCAATCATCATCTTATATTTCCCTTACCTTTATTCTTTTAATGTCAACTATCCTTAACTGGTTTTTCTCTCCGATTCAAAACAGGTTCAATTCAGTTTTTCGCTCACAGTCGCTCCTCATTGTCTCTCCAACGATACTCCTCTAATGAGTCTAAGTACCCTCATTTCTGCAGCTTCTTCTGCCTTTTTTGCCTGTATTCATTGTCCAGCATTCAGATCCATAAAACAATATCGGTCTCAGAATTGTTTTATAATATTAATATTTTAACCTTTGTTGGTATCCCTTTCTTCTTTAGCAACGGGTATAACATTCCCACATTACGGGAAAATTCCAATTCTCCCTTTCACTCTCTTGTCTTCCTTGATCATCAAATACCACGCCAAATACTTAAATCTATTCATTTGCTTAAGCTAAATCTTCTATGTTCACTACTATCTCTTCCTTCTCTCTACCATTATTTTCGTTTTCTCTCTGTTTATTTCTATGCACATGACTTCAGTACATCATTCACTATTCAAGTTCTGCAGGCATTGAAGCCTCCTGATGTTTCACTGCGCAATCATCGCATAACAAAGTGTGCTTCCTATTTTCCCTTATGCATATCTTTTTAAGGGCTGTCCTGGTAAAGTGCAAAGAGCAATGGTGACATGTACACTTCCTGTCTAACCCCCGTTT
>JABUQX010056324.1:47500-50000 GCA_015478945.1 Trachelipus rathkii | reverse complement strand
GCACAAACCATTTGGAAGATAAAATAAAAGTTTTCTAGTAACAAAATCAAGAGGGATCAAAGATTGCCGAGACAGCATGGTGTAACGATTGAAGCGGTTTTCTTTTAAAGAGACTTTGAGGCCAATACTTGCGTACTGGAAGAATAAAAGAATGGCTGGTGAATTATACAGAAAGCTATTTCGTTGTTAAATTCAATCAGGTAATTTGAATTTTATAATAACATTATACGTTTTAAGTAAATTTCTTGGAATAATCCACATTGTCAAAACAGTTACAGAGTGTCATTTTTGACTTGTCAGTGCAATAAAATTAGTGAAAGACATTATTCAACTTTCTGAAAAAATAGACAAATGCAGAACAGCGTTTAAAGGAAGGTTCAATGTTGGAAGATTTTGGGAACTCCTATTATAGCGCCCCCACTAAAATGGACATAAATTTTTGTTTTCAGAACAATTTTGATGGGGAAACTTGCAAGCCGCAGCTTTTTTTTTTACCTTTAAAACGTCATTTTCGGGTGTTTTTTTTGTGTCTGTAGTCATTGTTTTGGGTATTTTCTTTTTTCCGAACCTAATTTTTTTGACATTTTTTGTATCAACTTCTACATTTTTTTTCGAATGACTAAAACTTGAAAATATACTATGGTCTATTACGCACAAAATGCATTAAGTAGTTTTTTGATTTTTGGAAAATTTGGGCTCAGCAATGTTGAATTTCAAAATCTACTTATTTTTTTTTTCAATTGCTGAGCACAATTTTTCAAAAATCGAAAACCACTTTTACATTTGTGCGTAACCCATGTAGGTATATTTCAAGTTGAGTCAATTTCGAAAAAAATTTTGCAGAAGTTGATACGAAAAAATTATCAAAAATTAGGTTCGGAAAGAATGAAAACGTCGAACAATGATCTACAAAACACAGAAAAAAACCGAAATGAGTTCTAAGAGGTCAAAAAAGGCTGCGTTTGGCTTTTTTCCCATCAATAATTGTCTGATAATTCAGAAAAGCATATTTGAAAAAAGCATCCTCTTTTATAAGAGAGTTCAGAACCTCACGAGGATACACTAAAGGAGAGTGGTGTCCTCTGGCAGCGTAAATGGCTTCTAAGAAAATGAAAAACAAAAATATTCAGCGTGTAAAGAAAATTTCGCACCACTGGACTGAATATCTTAGAGTATTGCCTGTGTCCACCGACAGTAGAAAAGACTTTTTCGACTTAAGGGGTCTGAAAACGTATTTACGGAATAGTGTTGGAGAGGACCGCATTACAGGTCTTGCTTTATTGTCAATTCATCGAGATCTCAGCAGCAGAAGTCAAAGCAATAAAATATATTTTGAATCACCTCAGTTAAAAAGCAAGGAAACTGAAATTGAACTTAATATAATGATGGTAAGTTTATGAGAATTATATTATATATATATATATATATGATATTATATATATATATTATATATATATTATATATTATATATATGATTATATATATATATATATAGTATCATATAATATATATATAAGTGCGTAATAACGCCCGCAAAGCCCGCGGTGGCGGGGGGCGCGCAGGAGCGAGGGGGAACGGCGGGCTAGAGGGTAGATTTTTTCGATGAAAACTCATAATTGAAAGATTCTCTCTCCGTATATATTAATATATGATATTAATATATATATATATAATTATATATATATATATATTATATATATATTATTATATATTATATATATATATATATATACTATATTTACTATATATATATATATATATATATATATATATATATATAATATATATCACCTGTTGTTAACGTTAATTTTGCGTTAAAAACCTGGTGATGAACTCATTAGTTTGGCTAACATGTGCTCAGTGACATAATAAGTGAAACTCAAGATGCGCCTTTTTTTCTTATTTTAGATACGACCCAAGATATTTTTAAAACTGACCACTGTCAGTAGAATAGATATGTTTGCATCAAATTACGATTTAAGAAGCTCAAATTAATGAGATCATTCTGGGGTTTTCCCATAACAAATGAAAAGGCAGAAGGTTTCAAAGTGAAGTGTGTAGGTTTTTGGAAAGCAATAAATCTTCCAATTAAAAGTGCAGAGGGCAGGGTGCTGGCTGTATGAGTTAGAAGTACATGGCTGAAGACCAAAATGAAAGCGAAGTTGCTAATGCAGAGCATATGCTTGTTGCAAATACAACCTTGAACTTAGTCTTGAATGATTTGTAAAGGAGATTACGAAATGTTGTTTTTTTATGATGTGATTGAATAAGATATATGGGTATTTTCAGATCGAGACTTCCAGATGGAATCATGAAAGAATTTCTTAAGAAACTGATGTTCAAACAAACTGTTAAAGATGTGTCAAAAAACTAGATGGTCTTAGAGTTCGATTGCTTGTTGGAAGTTAAAGTTAATTTCATTTACATTTTGAACTGTTTATCAAAAATAATCCTAACTTCAACAAAGAGCTCTGAAGTAGTTGAGGCGATAGCATTAAAA
>JABUQX010056324.1:27500-45000 GCA_015478945.1 Trachelipus rathkii | reverse complement strand
TTATATATATATATTATATAATAGGGGGAGAGAAGGAGTTGATATTCTGATTAGTGGTTTGGGCACAGAGCTATGGTGGAATATTGTCTGTGTGAGTACTAAAATACTAATGGCTAAATTAAAGTTTGAGAAGGTTAAAGTGTTTGCAATTGTAGCATACGATCCACCATCTGAGTGAGGTGATGAGGAGAGGGAGATTTTCTAGAACGATCTGAATGATGGTTGGACGGGGTGGGTTGGGGCTTTAGAATTATTGTGTTGGGTGATTTGAATGGTTGGATAGGTGATCAAAAGATTGATAGTATAATATTAGCCTTTGAGGTTGCGGGAGAAAATGAGAATGGTAGTAATGATTTTTTTTAATAGATTGATATGTGTGTAAATAATATGTTCTTCGAACACAAGAATATCCATAAGTATACGAGAGTTGGTGTAGATAGTAATTGTGTTAAAGTAAAGATGATTGATTTTGTGATGGCGAAGAAGGAAATGTTGAAGTAGGTGATAGATGTTAAATAAGTTAGGAGTTGGGGATGGGAATATCAGATCATCATATTGTTTTATGTAAAATTAAGTTACTGGATGCATGGCTGGAGATAAAAGGAAAAAAAAGGAAGGAAGTGGGAAGAATTAGGAATGGAAAGTACGTGAGAGATCTTGCAAATAAATCAATTAAATGTCAAGATGATGAAACCGAGCAAATCTGAACACAAATGAAGGAAGCCTTTGTTAACAGTGCGCGAAAAGTATGTTGGTGTGCTAAAGTAGGAAGTAAAATTGTTAATAGTGAATGGTGGAATGAGGAGGTGATGCAAGCGGTGAAAAGTATAATTCAATGATGACGTATCGATAGAACAGTACATGGAAATATATAGAGATTAAAAGAGGAAAAGTAAAAGTTGCATTTGGAAGGAGGATGAATGAGAACCTATAAGGAAGCTGTAGTGGAAGGAAGTGCAAAAGGATAAGAAAGAGGGTAAGGGGACTCTTCAAAGAATAATAAATATGGATGGTTCGTTCGTGACTGATGAATTGGATGTGATAAGGATGTGGATTAAACACTGAAAATCCCCATAACATTGACTATAATGAAAAGGTGATAGTAAATGTATGTGGGTTTTATGGTGTAAGAAGGAGTAGGTATTTTGAGCATGAGGTAATTAGTAGGGAGAAGGTAATAGGTAAAATGAGAAAGTTGAAGAGTGGTAAATCAGCAGGTATAGATGGAATTATTGGGGAAATGATCAAGAATGGAGGTGAGATTGTCCTTGACTGGAAATTAAAGTTGTGTAACAAAACATTTGTGGAGGGTATAGTTCCGAAAAAATTTGAGGAGAGCAAAAATAGTACTCTTGAATAAGGGGAAGGGAGATAAGGGGAGCTGTAGTTACTAAAGGGGAATTAGTTTATTGAGCAATGTAGGGAAGATATGTGCAGGTAATTTTCCTGAAAGAGTGCGTCGAGTGACTGAGGGGTTGATTGTTGAAGAGCAATCTCTCTCTCTCTCTCTGTCTGCCTGTCTGTCTGTCTGTCTGTTTCTCTCTCTCTCTCTCTCTCTCTCTCTCTCTCTCTCTCTCTCTCTCTCTCTCTCTCTCTCTCTCTCTCCCTCTCTCTAACTCTCTCTCTCTCAAGGTGCGTTTAGAAATAGTTGAGGATGTATAGATTAAATTTTAATATTGAAGCAAATGAATGAGAAAGTGAGTGAGAATTGAAAATTTAATTTTGGTTTTATGGACTTGCAGCAGATGTGTGACAGGATTAACAGGGAAGCTCTGTGTGGCCGGTGTTATTAATATATGGTGTTGGTGGCAGCGCAGTATAAACATGTAAACAATGAAGAAGAAGAAGAAGAAGTAAAAATAAAAATTATGTATGTTTATAGTGAAGCCTTTGTGAGAATAAATGGAGTGGAAAGTGAATGTGTTAATATCAATAGCGGAGTAAAGGAGGGATGTGTTATGGCTCTATGTCTATTTATTTTATATATGGAAGGGGTGATGAATGAGTTTGAGGTAGGGATAACAGGGGGAGGGAGTTAGACTGATGGAAAATGAAAGAGAGTGCAAGGTGCCTTGTTATTATAAGCAGATGATTTGGTTTTGTGTGGTGTATCTGAATAAAGTTTTATAATATTGCTAAAGATATTCGGCAGAGAGTGTAAAAGGAGGGGTTTGAAAGGGGTTTGCCGCTACCGTGGCTCAAACGGTAGAGCGACGGAGTCGCATGGCAAGGTCGTGGGTTCGAATCCTAGTTCGGATCCTAGGTAGAAATTACCTAGAGAAGTTCCCCTCCTTGAATAGGGCTATGCCCGTGATGTGTGAACTTTTTTGAAAAAAAAAAAAAAAAGTGTAGATAAGAGCAAGATGATGGTGGTAAGGTGAAGAGTCCGCAGTGAGAAATCATTTTGGATGGTAGGCAGCTGGAGCAAGCATCGGATTTTAAATATTTAGACTGTATTATTGATGATTAGGAATGGATGAAACTGTGTTGTAGGAAAGTTGTAAGTGGTAGATAGGTGACTAACGCAATTGAATCATTTGTGAATACAAAAGGACTAAGCCTTGAGTGTGTTAATGCATAGTAATGAAACTATGGTGCAGTCTGTCCAAATATATAATCTTAGGGACGTTTTAGGTGTGAGAAGAATGGATAAAATGAAGAATGAACATATTGTGGAGTTATGTCGTTTGACGAAAGGAGTAGATAAGAGAATAAATGATAATGTATTAAGGTTATTTGGTAATCTGGAAAAAATTCATGGCAGTAAATTTGTTAAACATTTACATAGTGGTGAATTTGTTGGGAAGCGACAGTCTGGGAGACCTAAAAAAAGGTGGATGGAATCAGTGAAAGATTGTCTAAATGAAAGGAATGCGAATTTAGCAGATGCAAGAAGAATGGTGCATAAAAGTAGTAAGCGGCGTTGGTTTGTGAGAGAGCATAGTTCTGAGACTGGCAGAGGGGATAAATATTTACGCTGACGAAATACGGCAGGGGATGTCTGCTGTGATGTATGAAGTTCTAGGGTGGATTTTGAATGTGACGAGCTCGCACTTAGGGGTATGATGGGAAGATATGGGGGAGGGGTCTTTCTTATCGACTTAGGTCATGTTCTTATACATAACTATTCTGCTTCGGGTGCATGATTGCGCACCCCACCCACCCTTATCCTGCGGGGAAATAATATACGTGTATGCGTATGTTAGTGCGCACACCCCAACCCACATCCATATATACATACATATATATATATATATTATTTATATATAATATTACATATAATATTATTCATATAATATTTATCTATCTAATATTTAATATATATTAATATAATATTCTTTTTCTCTAGAAATAATTTAGATATTTTTAAATTCTATATATTACTATATATCTCTCTCGTCATATAATATTATAATTCTATTCTACTCTAGAGTAAGAGTAGATAGAGAGAGAAGAGAGAAGAGAGAGTAGACAAGTATGCGCAGAGTTATAGTATATATTAATATATATATCTCTATATATATACATTTTCCTTAATAATAATATCTATTATATATATATATCTACATATACATGGCATGGCATATAAATCTATATTTTACTAATTAATACTATATATTAATATATATTATATATATATATCATATAATATTGCCAATGTGGGTCTTAGAATAACTAGATAGATACATTCTAAGACCTTTCGTAATCGGAATTCTGCTGGAAAAGTAAGAAAATCGGGAAATTGTTAAAAAATGTTTTAAAAACGAAGAAGACGAATGCGCTACACTCGCAGATCCTAATCAATTGGAAGAGTTATTAAATCTTCTCATGAACTATACTCTCCTCTCTATTTATCTCTACTCTCTCTCCTCTCTCTCCTCTCCTCTCTTCTCTCTCCTCTTCATCTACCTCGTTGATCTCATATCTTCTCTTCTCTTATCCTCCTCTTCTATCTATCTATCTCTTCTTTCTTCTCTCTCTCTCTCTCCTTCTCCTCTTCCTTGGTCATTCCTGTCTCTCTCTCTCTCTCTCTGTCAACACTCTTCCTCTCTTTCTCTCTATCTCTATATCTCTCGTTTGGTGTGTTTTGAGACACCCACGGATACCTAGATATTCATCTAAAAAGTTTTCTTGATTTTTCCATTTTTTCCCACTTCTCTAATAATAAAAAAATATAACCGGAAAATTATGAAAAAAGGTAATAAACCTATAGATGAAACGTCATTTCTAATATTTAATTTTTATTTTCTTTTATTTAAGCCATTTAATAAATAATAAAATCTATAAAAGTTATATTAACTTTTATTCTTATCTATTATTACATTTATTATATTATTATATTTATCTTATATTATTATTATTATTATTATAATTATTATTTATTATTATAATATTATATTATTATTATCTTATGTTAAATTTATATTATTAATATATATTGTCTTTTTATTTTCTTTTATATTATTATTATTTTTATCTTATTATATATTATAATATATTATTATTATAATTATTATTATTATATTATATATTATATTATTATTATTTATAATATTATTCATTATTATTATTTTAATTAATTATATTTATTTATTATTAAATTATTATTATTATTTTATTATTCATTATATTTATCATTAGTATCATTATCTATTGGATTATATATTATTATAATTATTATTATTATTTGTATTATTTATTATTATTATGATTATTATTCATCGTTTTCATTAATTATTTATTTTATCTATATTATTATTATATTATATATTATTATTATTATTATGATTATTATTATTCATTCTTATTTATTATTATTATATTTTATTATTATTATCTATTATTATTATTTATTATTATTAAATATATACCAATTTTTTATTTATTTTTATATTATTCATTATTTATTATTATTCTTATTCTATCTATTATTATTATATTATATTATTATTATTTATTTTTAATATTTTTATTATTTTATTATATTATTATTATTACTTATTATTATCTTATTATTAATATTATTATTATTTATTTATATTAGTTTTATTATTATCTATATTATATTATTTAATTATTACTTATTATTATTATTATTCTTATTATTATCTATAATTAATATTATATAATTATATTAAATTATTATTCTTATTATTATATATTATTATTATTATTTTTTACTTATTACTTTCATAATTATTATCAATTTTTTCTTAATTCTTACTATTATTATCTCTTATATTTATATGATCTTCATCTCTCATTCATTATTTATCTCTCATTCATCATTACATTATTTCTTATTATCTAATTTACTTATTATATATTATTAATTATATTATATTATATTATTATTGATATTCTTTTCTTTTATTATTAATATTATTATTATATTATTTCTTATTTTATTACCTCATATATTATTAAAAAAAAACTTTAATTATTATAATGTAATTAATTATTATATTATTATATATTACCAATATTATACATATTCTAGCTATATTATATATTTATGGTAGGTTCATTAGTTATTTATTATTTTAATTTCCTAAAAGGTTTCTTTTTCGGAAGATGGGAGAATAAGTAGATTATTATAATATAATTTCTTTTCTAATTTAGTATGAGTGAATGATTTTTATGGTTTGAGAGATATATCGTATATTAGTTCTTATATCAAGAATAAAGATACTATGATTAAGTTCTTTTGTGTGCATTTCATTTATATATTTATATATTATCTATATTAAATTTAAGTATTGGTATTATTATTACTTCTAATATTGTCTAAAGTTTCTTATTTTACATAATGTTGATTAAACTTTCAAATTATTATTATTATTATTATTATTATTCACTTATTAATTAATTATTATATATCATTTAATATAATTATATTAATTATAATTATTATTAATTAAATATAATTATTATTATGATTAAATTATATATTTAATTAATTATGTTATTATTTATTATTATATTATTATTATCATTATTAAATATGATTATTAATACTATATTTAAAAAGAATATTTTTTATTATTTAATTATAATTTAATTTAATTATTCCTATTTTTAACGAGCATTTTGGTTAGTTAATTATTATTATTATTATATATTAGTATAAGTTTCGCATTTAATGTTATTAATTATTATGATTATAATAATAATTTAATTATATCATTCTATATTAATATTATGTATTTATTCTCAATTAAATAATATAATTTTTAAATTAAAGTTTTCATTATAAATATTAGTGTAAAATAATTATAATTAAATATTATATAATATTAATTTATATATAATTATATAATTATATTTTTATAATTTATTAATTAACTTTATCCTATTCATAATTGAATTTATAATTATCTATTACTTAATGATTAAATTATTGATGATGTTGAGTTTAGGAATTTATAGTTTACGATTTAAATCGGATTGTCCGTGGAACACACCCAAAATTGTCCTTAGGTTTAATTATTATTATATTATGAATATATAACTAGTAAAATAAGATATTAAATCTGTAAATTGTAAAGCAATTATTATTGCCCAAAAACAAAAAAATCCCAACATATAAAAGTCATTACTAAATCTTGTCAAGACATATCTATTTAATAAAGGATACAAAAGAAATATCTTCCATCCATAAGCTTCTACCCACGTAAAAAAATCGATATCCACTCTTAAGTAAAGGGTGTCCATAAGTTCAAAGAACTCTAAATAGGGCTTTACTAGATACTGGAATACTAAAGTGAGAGTTACTCGAGGATTTTCCTCGCAGGTCTGACTATGGGTCGAGGATTTCATCTTTCTCTATTGCAAGCTAAGAAGTAAAAATGACTATTCCTGTTGAGTCATTTTTTACAGGATTAAGAGATTGAGTTGAAGAACTCATGTATGTGTTTGAGCTAACATTTCGCCTCTAACCGTGGCATAACTTCAGGATGAAAATCTGAAAATTAATTTGTAGAATTTCATTATATATTATTTGTTATATTTAAAATATATAAAGCGATGTTATAGCCAAAAAAAATTAAAATTCACAACATATAAAGTAACTTCTACAAATGGTTTTGCACAAGAGTTCCATAATATACATGGGATGGTGGTCGTTTGTGTCGGCACTGATATTGCGTGCAGAAGCGACAACCTCTTTTATAAGTTATAGTTTGGCAGTGGTACTAGCTAAAGAGCGTTGTTAATTGTCTACGCCTGACTTCACAAATTTGAATGTAAAATCTATTTCTCTATCGCGCTGGTACGAGTATTGGTTAGAGGGGTGTGAAGGATACGCTGGTCGCGCCATTTTTGCAGCAATGACAATTATTATCAATAAACAATTGCTAGTGTTAAGCTCTTATAGAGGCTGCAGGTTTTATGTGGGATCGGCGTGTGGTCTGAGTTAATCTATCAAGATAGTGAGCACGGAATGTATATATAATATACAAGTATATATACTATATATAATATAGTAAGTAAAATAATTAGTAGTTATAGTGCAGGTTATTGATACGGTGCAGTAGTGCGAGTATGACACGTTTATATATCTAATATTGTATATATATATTATATATATTTAGTTAGTAGTAGTATATAGATAATCGTAGTATATAATATATAATGAACAACTTTGATGTCCTTGAAGTAATAACTTAAGACATGATTCATTCATATAATTAACAGAGACAGTCATTCTGACTGTGAAGGGGTTGCCTTCCGAAGGCTGCTGGATCCTCTGTAGAGCCGCTATGATTTGATACCGGCCCTGAAAATTTTTTTAATTACATCAATGAAAGAAATTAAAAAATAATCATAAAATAAGGTAATGAAGAAATATCAGATTAAATTGAAGAATTATGAAATATTAGATGTTTATGTATAAATAAAATGGAGTTGTTAGATTAATAATATATTTTAAAAGTTGTGGATTAAGAGGTATCGCCAGGTAATTTGTTAAAGTTGGTCACGAGATTAGATACAAGCATTCGATTAATATTATGCGATTGTATGGGGGTCAGTCCTGTATAGATAAAGTGATCATATGATTATTAGGGTTAATTTTGTGATAAGATGTGATCTTGTAAGTGATGATATGCAGAATTTATGTGGAAATCATTTATGACAGGTCGAAGTTATGTTGTTTATTTTACCTCTTAATTTCTATTGTTGTATTTCCGTTGGTGCAAGATTACAGATTTAAACTCAGGGGAATTCTGTACATCACAATCGTAGGAGATTTTTGGGGAGTGTGATGGGATGAGGTTTTATGAAAAATCCGTTTTAGAGAATATAATGAAGAGGTAGTCTATAGATTCAGAGTAAATATCTTATAATTAGTAAATAAAAATGATGGATGAGGTAATATGTGGGATCGACGTATTGTTTTCAGATTTACAGCAAGCTTCTAATTACTGCTTTTTGTGCTTTTATAGTTTGGCTTTTTAAGTGTGCGTCTTGAATGGCTTGAGCAAACTGCAATTGCATTATAATTGATAGCTAGTATCTATTTCTTAATCATTTGAGTTAAGAAATGGGGGAACATAATATCATAAGGTACTAAGAAAAGGGAAATAGAGCGATTATTGTGTTATTGGTAGTATTAGTAAGAAACACAAAGAGTGTTAAGTCGGTGTTAAAATATGTTTACGGTAAAATACTATTATAAGAATTGTCGCTATTGTAAAAGAGAAAAGAGTGTCAAGCGTAAAAGTAATGTTATTGTTATTAATTAAGAGTTCATATGAATTTGATATATTGAGTCGTATGGAAGTGATAAAATAAGGATGTATAATTAGGGATTCAGTTATGTGGGGATGAGTACAAAAATATACATAATCATTAGCGAAGCAATGATAGTGTATTAAGAGAAGTAAGGTGGTAAGGATAAAATAAGTGCTTAGTACATCGACTCCCATTAATAGTTTGCTGAAGTATATTATTATTATTATTTTAATCTATAGAAATGTATACTTCCACTGATAAATATTAAAACTAGCTATCCTTTATTCCCTTCCTGAAAAACTAATATTAATACTCACTACTTGAAATAATTTATATCCACTTCAACCATTTTCTACAAACAAAACATATGCCTTAGCATTAGCTTCGATTTGTCCCTATTACTTATATAGAGCATCATTATTTATGGAGCTGATTGGCACTATTTTATATCCTTTACCACCTCTTTCCCCCACACTATTAATATGTCTTTACGCTATGTTGATGATATTTTTGTTCCATCCCTACCATGACCTAATAACGATTCTATATTATTTTCAATCCATACACACTAATATCAATATTACACTAAAGAGAACTCTCTATTAACATAAAACATTACTCATTATCACTTGACACTACTTTACTCTCCTTGCACAATAATATCACGACATTCTTATATAGTATTTTACCTGATAACCTATTATTAACCCTCTTACACCATTTGATTTCTACTCATACTACTGCCTTCAGCTAGGAATAGTATTGCCAATTCTTCTTTCGTTTTTCTTAGAGCCTTATCGAGTAGAATGTTTTCCACACTCTTACTATACAACATGAGCTTAATTATATATCTTCGTAACCATTCAGGAGAAATTCTAACAGAGTAAGGAAAGCAACAGACATCATAACCGTTTCCTAAAAAGAAGGGCCCGCTGCCATTAAATTTAATTACACACCAAAAGCTTTATTTTTGATTTGACAACCACAATCTTTTCTTAATCTATCGTTAGAAAAAAATTTAAAACTCACACAGTCTATCATAATGTAGATCTTGAGTGAATTTTCAGACATTCATTATTATCTTATCGTATATACTTTTCTATGAGAAAACGATTTTATCCCAACACACACTCCCAAACATCTCCCATGTTGTGTACAACTCCCCTGTTTTAACACATGAATCTTGCACTACTCAGTTTGGAGATAACGAAGTATTCACCTAGACGTAGAAAAACATAATCACAGACATCCATTCAGAATGATTCCAAAATTCTGCCTCTTACACAGATACAACTTAAATCACTAAAATAACCTTATCAATTGACTATCATACAGTCGTGTACATTATGATTCTGACCGCTTCCGCTCAATGCAAATTAATACGAATCATTAACTTTTGTTTAACAAAAAATCTCTTCAAACATATAAAGAAAGAGATTTATAGCAAAGGCGATAACAACTCTTTAGATCCACAACTTAACAAATTATTTCAATTCAAAATAATGTTTTTTCAAAAAAAATCTTCACACACTTTATAACGCAATACGAATTTTCATATGTATCTTACTATCCATATAATCCATCTATATTATTAATTGGTTATTTAAACTTTCCACTATCTATCATTTGTATTATTATTTTATAAAAAATACGTAAACTCTTTGAAGAGATCACTTAATTTGACAGAAGACGAGAGGGAGTTGCGCACCAGAGGATCAGCACGGATCGATAAGCTAAAGCCTTCAACAATCACAAAGAAGATGCTCTTTGGTAATATAATTTGAGTTCTTCATTAACCATCGATGTTTTATGACTACTTACAGCTTCTCACTTATGTAACTACAACATAACCTAGTCAGTTAGACGATTAACGCTTAATTTATTCTAGTATTACTATACTTTAGTAAGGTAATATATTATAATTACTATATATATAATAATAACTCTTCGGAGTTATAATATATTAATAAACTGTATAATATATAATATATAAGAGGTAATATATTGTACTTAATATCAATTACACTATAAACGTTTTTGACTTGATTATTTTAATACTAAATGATATCTTTACATAATATAAAATGATAAATAGGAGTTATAGTATCATCCTAATTATAATATAAATATAAATAACAATTGGTAATATATTTAGATAAAAGATGATATTTCGTCTTAATATAATATATATAAGATAATATATTAATGGGAATATAGAACTCCAATTATATTTAACTTTATATAATAATATATCTAAGAGTATATATATATATAGTATCAGTAAGTATCGCTAATATAACTATATAGGGCATATATTAGATGAATTTTACATTCTTAAAAGTTCTTATGCTACAACCTATTTTTATACTATCAAATATATATATTAAATTATATATTATATATATATTATATTATATTTAATAATTTATACAGAGTAACGTCATTATATAGTTATTTAAACTTATAGTAAATAAAGTTAGCTATGATCATTATACTTATGATACTTAATATTTATAATAATTACTATAGGCATATGTATATTGTATTTATTATTTAAATGTTATATTGTATATCTTAATATATTTTAAAATATAATGTCTCGAATATTTATATATATTAATAAAAGTTATAAGTAAGATATAATGGTAATTGCACTATATATACTAATTAATATAATAATATATTTATGTGAGTAAGTATCCTTTTCTCTCGCTTTTCTTTTCTAATCTGATGCGCTTCATAATTCCTATAAATTAAGCAATTCATCTTCTATTTCTTATATTTGATGACTTATCGACTAGGAGGGTTTATGCTTAGTGTTTCGTATTCACGTCTCTATCTCACTTTATTATCTATTCTTGGCAGTTAACATAAGTAACTTATACCATTAACCCATGTAAGACAAATTTAACAGGTCTATCAAATTCTAGATGATTTCAGTGGTTATCTCACAATTATAACTGGAGAGGATTCTTGTGTCACGAATTTCTCATACTTGACCAGCTACTAAATTTTGGGAAAAATAATTTTAAATATAAATCGGAGAAGAGATTTGCGATACAAATAAAAGGAGATGGGAATGAATTTTTGGATCGTTATTATAGACTATGCTTTTACTTAGGTGGGAGTCTGAGTGGGTAAGTGGGAAGGAGTTGGAGTGACTACGCATATTTCGTGAGGAAGTGAAGAGCAAGTCAATTCGGTGCAGTGTATGGAAATTGAGGATACGAGTTTTGAGTATCAACTGTAGGGTGGGGGACGAGTTACCATTGAACGCAATACTCAATTATTTAATACCATTACTATATAATTCGATTTATCATCCTCTTATTTTATGAGATAATATATTATCACTTTCCTTATGACGTTCAGTGAAAAAGGTTTAGAGCACTGACAATTTGGCTTCTTGAATAATTGTCAACGGCATGACTACTCGGAGAAAACAAAGAAACTGTTGATTGAGTATCTGACCATTCGTCGGTGGAGAAAGCTAACTTGAATGATTTTTTGATAGAGGCTATTAATTCTGAAACTTAGTTTTAAAAAACTCTCTATCATAACTTTTTCTTCAAATAATATCTCTGTAGTATTTATTTTGAGTAGTGTGTTGAAAGCAGGGATGGCATTTTTGGTGATTTTTTTGATTTTTTTTAAAAAAAATCAATTTGTGATTTTTGATTTTTTACTTTTTTTTATTTTTTCAGATTCGAACGTCAACGTCGATATATAATTTTGTAACGCACTCAAATATATTCGCTTGAGTTACGAATCCAAAAAATCAAAAATATCAAAAAATAAAAAAAATCACATTTTGTTGATTTTTTTTAAAAAAATCAAAAAAATCACCAAAAATGCCATCCCTGGTTGAAAGAGACCGATGCTTTCGCTAGCAGAACAAAACCAAGAATTTAAACGTGACGAAATAGACAGATCTTCATTACTATAATCTCTGTAATTTAACTACATCTCTTTATGATTTACGTTCATTGTCCATATATTTGTATTTTATATTAGTTTCATGAGTAATCTGATTCGTTCTTAAAGCTGGAATTGGGGTTCCTTTACTCTTTTTCTCATTTTCCTTTCTACAATTTCCTTGTCATTCTTCCTTTCCAAGAATATAATTACAATTGCAAAGTGTACGGTTTTGCGTTGTCATGGGAACAAATCGAAGTAATCCCCAAAGCACCACACTGGATAAGGATACCTTTGCGGAATTGCTTCAACAGTGATTTTCGAGCAAATATACTCACAAGTATGAGAGTATCAATAAATTAATATTGCTAGATTTTGACTGCAAACTCAAATTACCCTGGCAAACTACCTGAGACGCACTAGTAAGCTCATTCTAATCAATCTCTCACACAGAAGTTGTTAATTTTTCTAACAAGTTCTCGCCAAACATTTTCTAATCGCATCTCCGAAGTTTTCGAGTGCGAAAATGCAAATAATTTATTTTTAATAATTCGTGGATGCGAAAGTCAATGCGATATATTTATATATATATATATATTAGTATATCATATATAAATAATATATATTATATATATATATATATATATATATATATATAATAATATATAAATAATGTATAATATATATATATATTATATATATATAATTCATATATATATTAAGTCTGTGTTATATATATATCTATATATCATATATATAAATATAATATATTTAATATATATATATATATATATATATATATATACGTATATATATATATATATATATATATATAATATATATATAATATATATAATAATATTTATATATATATTAATATATATATATATATATAATAATTATATATATTATATACGTAAATATATATATATATATATAATATATATAATATATATATATATATATATATATATATATATAGTATAATATATATATATATATAATATATATATTATATATATATATATAGTATATATATATTATTTATATATAATATGAGGCAGAATCATTCAGCATTTTCCAACATCTGGAGCAACATAGTCACAAAACCCACACACATTTCCAACACAATTCTGAACATCACTTGACTATAATTCACACACTCGTCCTTCTCTCTAAAATACAAACACTTCGCTCCTATTGGCTAAATCTAACCACAACCTTATTTATATCTCTTAATTTTAATAACTTCTCTCCCAGCTCCATCCTGCCTTATGCGGTTTTTTCTGGCATTTTAACGGCTTGATTGGGGGCCTGCGTCGCTCTACGCTAACTATACCAAAATAATTGGAAAATGCCTGCTTTAACTCTGATGACGCTTGGGCTTCTGCCACTAAAGTGAGATCTGTAATCGTTGACGGGGAATGAGCAGGTTCATTCCTTTCTTTTCGTTCGACTAAATTTTCCTCCACATAACCATTGGTTCGAAAGTGCTTGTTCTCTTACCCGAAAAAATTCAGGCTAGAGACAGCGCGAATGCGGGAGTGAAAAAATTCTGTTCCCCGTATACTTCTCGCTAACATTTCATTCAGCTAGAATCGTTGCAGGGATATCCTTCGACGAGCAAAGCGGGCTTCATCAACGAAAGTGCGCTAACTGCTCCTTAGTTTTCTCTATACTGACAAATTCTATCTGGCATCTTGCTAAAAAACAATCCTCTAACAACTACTGTATAAATGCTGCGTTTCCTCCTCTTATGTCGATCGATTGCTCTGTTGCTACTCTCCAACTGAAAAGTCCAATCTGCTTCGGCCTCCTATTTTCCTCTAAACTATCACCCCGGACGATTCTGGCATTCCTGCTCCATTTTCCCTCTCAAGGTGACCTATGTCTTTGGCCTGTGATTACATTTGCAACGAGTTTCATGAGCTCCTCGAGATCTAATGAACGTTACGGAAAGGCGGGTGGCCCGGATGGCATTCCTTCCCGAGTTTTGTGGGAATACGTGCTACTGCTGCTCCGCCCCCTCGTCAACTAATTCTCTAACCATTTTCCCTCAGTATTGGAAGCACGCACATGTCCAACCTATCCGAAAAAAGGACGCCGCTCTGATCCTTCTAAACCTATCACCCTATATCTCTCACTTGTATTCTACCTAGATATTTGAAACACTTCTTAACTCTCATTTCTTACCCATCTGAAATCTCATTCTCTCTTTCGCGATTCGCCAGACGGGCTTTCGGCGCTTCAATGATCTACTAAGCGATATATCACTTTCCTATTTTAACTAAATTTAGGTTTTCGCTCTTCGGAACTACGGGGAGACTTGCTCGTGGTGGCGCTTGACACATATCCAAAGCATTTTAGACGGGATGGCAATACCCACCGCGTCACTGGCTCTCCAAGCTCCCTCCTTTGGGTTTCCTCCTTCTTTTGCTTCTTATGTCTAACTTTCTTTCAAGTCGCTCAATCTCATATCGGTGGTGGTTGATGAAGCGACTGTCAATCTTCTTTTTCTGTTCAATAGTGCGTTCTCAGGTTCAGTCGGGTTACTCCTACTTTATTCCTACTTTTTACTAATGATCTTGCTCACCTGCACATCTAACTCTATCCACTCATATGCCATAACTCGAACCCTTCATTCGTCAACGTCATTTCAATTCTGCTCCCGTCTTTTACTTCTAGAATTGCCTCTCGTCCGTAATTTTCTGATTCTCATTCTCCCTGATCTGGCATAGAATTTCGAGTCGGCGTCGTCTCTCAACTTGTGAAATTCATCTTTAAAAAAACACCAATTCTCTAAAAATCTTCTCCCTTCTAAAACACTTTCTAACTTTCCTATCCTTTCGACGGTTCTCTCGTCTCTCTTTGAACAATATAAACTCCTTGGCCTTAAACATAAACAAAAATGTTTTGGAAACCTCACATCAAAACGGTTGCTAAGGTGCTCAAAGAAACTGGGAGTTCTTCTTAGAACTGCGAGACTTTTTCCATCTTCCTCCTAGTTATCCATCTATTAACAACGGGTCTTATCCGCCTTTGTATGGAGTACTGTTTCTCAAATATCTTCGTGGGGCTATGGTTTCAACATCAGCCCGTTTTTTTTTGGACCAGGGTCGAATTCAAGGCCGAATAAGGCCTTTATAAACTCTCAAATGACTTTCCAGTTCACTCTGAACCCCTATCTTTTCGGCGGCCAATGGTTGGGTTACTGTTATAATCTCTTTTTGTATATGGTATCACCGCAGCGCAGGTTGTCTAGGGAACTTACCCACTTTCGCGTACCACCTCCACCCTTTCCGACGCCTATTTGGTAAGCACAAGGGTGCTGTGTCTGCGCACGAGCTTTGTGTTCTCACGAGTTTTGTGTAAATATTGGTAACTCCAGGCTAGGTTCGCTGGCCCGTGCTTACCTATTTTCTGCCACCGTCTGTTTTGGGTGAAACTCCCCTTTCCATTTTCTCTGAGTTCCTTGCTGAAATTTATTCTCTCCTCATTTAAAGCTGCGTCTGTGCTCATCCTGCGTATTGCGCTAGCGGCTGAAATTTTGGCGTGCAACATCCCTCCTATAGGGCTCTGCCCGTGAATGATGGTGACAACTGTACTATTATATATAGCTATACTATATATATATTAATATTTATAATATATATTAACTATATATATATATATAAATATTATATATATATATTATATTCTATATATATATATATATATATGTATATATTATTAGTGATGGACGCGATGCTGAATTTTTTGCAATAATCCGCGTTGGAGGTTTTTGCGTGTTCTAAAATATTCGACTCCTCGGTTACCGGATTTTTTTGGCGGTTCTTAAATTTTCAGCAATGCAGTTGAGCAATAAGAACTTTCTATGTTTTAGCTGTGGTAAAAGATTATGTGACGTGGAATGATGGAGGATCTGAGGTTTTGAGTAATTGAAAACAACCTTGTTTCCAATGCCACAAGAAGTTCGATGAAAAGATCAGATGCTGTTGATCCAAGGGTGCCCTCCTAGCTTGAGCTAATTGTTGCTGGAAAAAAGGAAAACCCCCCGTCCCCCTTTTAAAGTCAGAATGAGGAGTAAATGAGGGTGAATCGTCGCATATGGAATGGATATGTGATATAAGCAATAGAGAGAGGAAACTTATGAAAAGTAAAATGGGAGTTGGGAGGGGGGAAGGATTAGGGAGTAACGCCAACTATCTGATAGGGGTCAAGGATGAACGGTGGCCATTTACAACTGCTGCTATAGAAGAGGACCAAGAAACAGAAAGACTAGAAAAAAGATAGCGAGTAGAGCGCTTGCTTACGAAAGCCGCATTGACGAGCAGAGAAAAAGATTAGAAGAATTGAGATGTTTTCAAATCTTCCTGCTAGGATAGATTCTATAACTATAGAAAGAACAGAAGTTAGAGAGATTTGGCGATAGTTGGAGGGCTGAGATTGGTTCCCTTGTCGTATAGGAGGCACCTTTCCAGTAAGAAAAAATAGGATAAAGTAGAGAAGACAGATGACACGGGAATATTTAACAGATGGCAGAGGCAAGCTTGAAAGCACAAGTTTTTTGAGAACTACTAATAGGAATAGCCAATCAGCAACCCAAACGGTAGAGCGACGGAGGTCGGCATGGAAGGTCCGTGGGTTCGAATGCCTAAGTTCGGATACCTAGGTGAGAAATTACCTAGAGAAGTTCCCCTCCTTGAATAGGGCCATGCCCGTGAGGTGTGAACTTTTAATATAAAAAAAAATACCATCAGAACCATACGCTTTCTTAGTGTTAAGCTCTGAAAAAGCAGAAATAACACCTTTTGAAGAAATTTACCACATTAGCATGAATATGTTTTGGAAG
>JABUQX010056324.1:5000-17500 GCA_015478945.1 Trachelipus rathkii | reverse complement strand
AGGCGACATCACCAGATGTCCAGCCTGTCCTATCTCTCGTTTTTTATATTTTAGATGTTAAACTATTGCATGAATTAGTCGCAATTAGATAAGATGTTAAGAAAGAACCATATCATGAGAAGATAAAGAATTAACTGGCCCTCTAGATGAACCACCGCATGTGCGCGTGAGGACAATTGCCAGTGCTATACAACTTGAGCCTATCCCACGCCGCAACATGCGGTGGTTCAATCTCAGAGAAGGCAGTTAATTCTTTACCGTCTCATTATATGTTCTTTCTTTACAACATTCTTAAGCTAATGGCGATTATTATGCAATAGTTAACATCTAAAATATAAAGAACGAGGGAGATAGGACGGAGGGACACCTGGTTGTTGTCGCCTTGACGGAAAATCGGATGCTTTATTAAATTTCTGAATCCAATTTGGTATGGGTTGTAGGATGCTCAGTTGTATAGACCGGGCATAGTTCCTCCCACGCACCAACATGCGTGGGTTCAAAGGCCTAGAGAAGCAGTTTAATTCTTTACGCTTTCCTATTAGAGTGTTCTCCTTTAATATTATTAATTATATATATATATATATATATATATATAATATATAGTATATATATATATCTATATATATATATATATATATATATAAACCTGTTATGTTTTACGACTCCGTCAGTTTTATTTTTTTTTTTGTTTTTTTTCTTAATATAATTTCTAGTTTATGATCCTAACAGTCAATTTAAAGGGTTGACGGACATGATTCAAAAAATATATAAGACCAGTTACGTTTTACGACTCCGTCAGTTTTAATTTTTTTTTTTTCTAACTAAAAGGAATACCCAAGGGAAACCGCAAAGATGGCAGGAGTCGGGGTCTCTCGTGCTTCCGGGGGAAGCGACACGGTAGCACTATTCTGCCCCCCCTCCAGGAGGTCTCCGGAAACCCCCGCTCTTTGGTATTGGGGTGTCGCGGGGGTTCCTCCACCCCTCCCCTACGGGTATGGAAAACGTCCCCCCCTCTGTCCCCGTCGGCTCGAGCCCCTTAATTTTTTTTCATTATTAATTTATTCATTTTACATTTTTGTAAGAAGCGTTTTACACGTTGATTTCCATATATAATTAGTTTTTCTTAAGTTATCGTATTTTTGAGATATTATTAAGTTTTAAAATTTTATTGATAAAAATTATTTTAAAATTTATTTAAATTTATCGAATTCTGATCATGTTCATCACACTGAAATTCATAGTTAGTATCATATACTAGCAATAATGTTTAAAAAAAAAAAAAAAAAAAAATCAAAACTAAGTTTAACTAAATACAGGGCCTATATTATTTTTATAATTAATTTTATTATATTTTTAATAATATATATTATATAATATATATATATATATATATATATATATATATTATTATATATATATATATATACTATATAATATATATAATATATATATATATATATAATTATATATATATATTATATATATATATATATATATATATATATATTATAATTTATATATATATTATTATATATATATATATATATATATATATATATATATATATATATTAATATATATATATAAGTAGTAGGAGGTGATATTTGGACAAAGCGGTCGTCTTTTACCCATCTTACTTCAACCTTTTGACTCTTTTACCCACCCTAAAAATTGGGCAAACCGTATTTTTTGAGCCCAAATTTTTACCTGCCTGACCTTTTGGGGCGTCTTGACTTTTTGGGCCTTTTACCCTTTTGGGGCCTTACCTTTTTGGGGACTTTGACGCTTTTGCGGCTTTACCTTTTTTTGGGACTAGACTTTTTTTTCGACCAAGCCTTTTGGTCTTCCCCTTGGGTCAGTTTTTGGCCCACGTATTTTTTTGGCGACGCTAATTTTTGGCAATACCCTAATTTTTGGCAAACCCTAATTTTTAGCACCTTTCGAAGAAAGGTGCGCCAAAGCGGTTGCGTCAGGCAACGTTGTTGACGTATGTACCGACCCTATAATTTACGCCCCCTAATTTTTTTTCGACGTGGGCAATTTCTTGCCCAGGTAATTTTTGATTCTTCTCTTTAGGGCTATAGCCCTTTTTGAATGTCGTTTACCTTGTTTAGACCATATATTTCGACCAACCTTTGCGTTCTTCCATGGGTGGTCAATTTTGGCCCACGGTAATTTTAGCCTACCCTTTGGTCTCCATGGGTCATTTTTGGCCCACGCTAATTTTTTCACCCACTGTGCGCCCACCCGGTCACATAATTTTCGTTTCCATAACTTGTACGCATGTAATGGACCTTACCCTAACTGAACACCTACACACGATGCGCGTGTCGCACACACAGCACACGACACACACACACACACTGTACATTATACAGACATTCACTATGACACTTACATTTAACCCTATAGACACTTTATCATTTACACTTATACACAACGTGCGCGTGAGCGCACACACATACACACCGCTTGACAGATACCATGGCGTCAATTTTTGCCCACGTAATTTTTTGGGCTTCCTTAGGCGGCTTAGCCTTTTTTGATGTCTATAACCCTATGTATTGACCATGATAAGAAGGGCCCTATTTGCGTCCTTAACCTGTGCCAATATACATGGGGTCATTTTGACCACGCTAACTTGATGGCTGATTGATGGTTCCCAATCAAACGTAAGAAGTATCTAGTGATGTTCTAGTAGTGTTCTATGCAGTATTAGATGAGTGCAGGTGAGTGGCCAGGTGAGTGCCAAAGTAGTGCCAATGGTGCCAATGAGGTGCCAAGAGTTGAGTTGCCAATGAGTGCAGTGCAGTGCCAATGAGTGCCAAGTGAGTGGCACACATAGTGCAAACTGAGTGCCACTTTTTTCAAGCCTTTTTTAGCCCTCCCTTGAGCCTAGAATAGCCCTAAGGGGTGTCTACCCCTACGTAATAAGGTATGAGGATCGATCGGTGTATATTACAAGTTGCTAGGATGCTTCTACTATGAAGTTAGCTTTTTCTACACACTTATACACTTTATACATACCGACACTTAATACACACGTATTGACACTTATAAGCACTTACACTCTTCATAGACACTTACATTCAACGCATATTACACTTACACTCACACTCCACACACAGATACACTTCACACTCACACACTACGAAGTTATTTGATGCCTCAGCATTAATTCCTCAGTTGATGCCTTAGCATTAATGCCTCAGCATTGATGCCTCAGCATTAATGTCTCAGCATTGATGCCTCAACTTCTGAAGGTTCATCTTTATGACTCATCTTTGATTGACGATCATCTTTTGATCCATCATATAAGTGATATTCATCTTGGATGAATTCACCTTTGATGCGCTCATCTCTTCGCCCACATCATAGAACACATAATATATGGTAGGTCTTTCAGCAACATTTCCACTCTCTCTGTTATTCATACCATTATCCTGCCGGTGGTTACTTATACTATAATTCCTACCTCCCATTCCTCCATTTATTTCTCCTAAACATTTCCTAACTACTCTACGTTTCAAAGTATACTACGAGTCATTCATTTTTATATTCATACTTAAACATTTTTATTAAAACATTTCGCCGAACCTAAAAACGTAACTCATGTACAGACCTATCTATTTAACACATATATTGATTAACATTATTTCTTTACTTAATACTTTCTACTTAGTGCCTTCATTTAATTAAATTTTTTTAAAAACATTGTATGTAAGAAAAAGAAATTTTAGTAGTCTGGATCTCATAAACAGTCATTCTTGTACTCAACTTGTACGAAATTTTATTTAAAATTTATTACTTTACATACCTTAAAGGCAGTCTAAGCAGTAAAAAAACAATAGAGGTGCTTGATTTACCTAACAACCTAGGGGATTATATATCCTTTGTTTTTACTGCTTTACTGCTTTAATCTTCCCTTGCTTTACTGCTTGTTAACTCAGTGTTTTTTACTGCTTTAACTTCTGCTTTACGCTTCTAACTCATGTTTTACGGACTTTAAACTCTCTGCTTTACTTGTTTTTAACTCATCTGCTTTTACTGTTTTAACTCTCTGCTTTACTGTTTAACTCATATATTTATTAACATATGTTTTCTTTTATATTTTTGAGTTAGGGGAATTAGTTTTTATTTTTAATTTTCATTTTATATTGTTTTACCCTTTCTCTTATTTAATGTAATGAAGAATAAAAATACAGAGATTTCTGGTATGATAACATTTTAATGTTAATTAAAATTGTACGAAATCTTATTAAAAAGCATGTACTTTTACAACCTTACAAAGCAGTCAAAAGCCAGTTAAAACAATAGGGTGTATTACTAACACCTAGGGAGTAGTTATGCCTTGTCTCTTACTGCTTTACCTGCTTTTAACTTTTCTGCTTTACTGCATTTAACTTTCTCTTTACTGCCTTTAACTCAGCTGTTTTACTGCTTTACTCTCTGCTTTTGACTGTTTTTAAACTCTTGCTTTACTGCTTTAACTCATTATTTATTACACATTTTATGTTTTCTATTTATATTTTTTTATTTTGTTTAATACTTTTATATTTATATTTCTATTTTTATTTTGTTTAATACTTTTTTAATTTTTAATTTGTAATGTAAGAATAAAAACACACAAGAGTTTCGGCCATATAAACATTTTATTTTAATTAAAAAATTGTAGAAATCTTTATTAAAAACATGATACTTTTACAACCCTTAAGCAGCTAAGCACGTAAAACAATTAGAGGTTGTTATTACTAAACCTAGGGGATTAGTAATGCCTTTGTCTTTTACTGCTTTACTGCTTTAAACTCTTCTGCGTTTATGCTTTCTGCTTTACTCTTTTAACTTTCTGCTTTACTGCTTGAACTCATGTTTTACTGGCTCTTGAAACTTCGCCTTTATGCTTTAACTTTCTGCTTTACTGCTTTGACTTTCTGCTTTACTGCTTTAACTTTCTGCGTTACTGTTTTAACTCATATATTTATTAATATTATGTTTTTTATTTTGTGTTTAATACTTTTATTATTTTATTATTATTTTATTTATTTTTTGATTTATTATTTTTATATTTTATTATTTTAATTTTTATATTTATGTATACTTAGTGTGAGTTTACTGTCATGCCTATTTGTCTATATTAATTTAGAACACACCACACACACACACACACACACACAACACCACATACACCTTACACTTACTACACACACATTCACTATGAAACTTATACACACATTCACTATGACACTTAACATTACCCCATAAGACACTACATTTACACGATTTACACATAGTGGTACACACACTTCCACTTACCACACACATTCACATGATGCATACTTATACACACATTCACGTATGACAACTACAGTTTATCCATATGGGACAACTTACATTTACACTTACCACTCACACACAGATACTTACACACACAGAATTTACTTACACTCACACAGATTACTTACACTCACATACACAGATTTACTTACACACACACAGATTACTTACACTCACATGCAACGATTTACACACACACACACACACACACAACAACCCCTACGCACACTCACTTACACATATAACGTATATTTATTAAAACATTTTAGTTTTAATTAAAACATACATTATATTACTCATTCAAATACAACTTAAAATTATTTCAAAGTTTCTTAAACTGTCTATAATAAATCAAAAAACATTATTATCTTTGAACAAAGAATTTATTATTTACTGTTAATACTTTTTGTTTATAAATTTTATAACCATCAAGTTTTAAATACTTTCTAAAAAATTTTATTGAAATTTTATTAAAAACATATATTTACGTACACTTCAGCAAAAATCAGATAAATCAGGTAAGGTCAGCCCCCGCACCCCTCTACAGCCAGCTATGCCACGTTTGTTCATCTTGGATTACTGCTGTTACTCATCTTTAGCCATGTAATAAAGTATAAAACATAACAAGATAAAGTTCTTCCTCTGCTAACATAACATGTATTTTAATAAAATCATTCTAAGTTTTTATTTAAAAATAAACAATTATTCTCACTTACATTATATTATTCACTCGATGTTAACTAAAATATTTCAAAGTTTTTTTAAATAAGTCGGGGTTTTCTTTATTATTCATTATTATTATCTATGTACATTGAAAATCCATCACGAGAAAACACAAACTACCCGCACTCCTCTACAGATACGAAACTGACCCTCTCTCTGTAAAAATGTGTGAACCCGATAACTACTTTTAGGTCAAATTTAGGATTAATTCCTTTGTAGTAACCCGGGGCGATTTAAGCCTAATTCAAGGTCAAAATATATTTCAAACTGACCTTTGTTCGTAAAATGTGGTCAATAACTACATCTAGGCCTAAATTGAGGCCTAAATTTAGGGATAATCCTTTTTGTAGACGAGGCTAATTTAATCTCTAATACCAGGCAAAAGTATGCCGTATAGACAAAATCATTGTTCAATTATTATTCTTTTATTAAATATATCTTCCAACTGAAACATGCTGGATCGCTAAGATCTTTAAGCGGGTAAAAAGGAAATGTTTTCCATACTTGTGATTGGTCGGGGTAACTGCCTTGATCTCTATATGACCTCGTATGGGATTGGTCGAGAATTATTTTATCGTCTTGTGTTTTGAAAATTAACTTTGTTCTTAAAACTTGTATTTGAGCAGGTGTGTTCTTATTATCTTTTAGAACCCAACTCATTTTAAAATCATACTCATTTTAGCTGTTAAGCGGTGCACAAGATATCTGATTTGTATTAAAAGTGTTTTTTTTTACTAAGTGTATATCATATTTATAATAATAAATATTTTCATGAATAATTATTAATTTCACTAGAGATAGATAATAATGAAATTCACTAGTTCATAAAGCTAACCACCAGGGCTCAGCATGAGCCCCACCCGCAAAGGAAGCCAACCCCGCACCCGCTGACTCCTCCCGCCGCCGTCCCCGCCGCCGCGTGCGCCCGGCAGGCGCAATATTTCCGCGGTTCCCGCCCGCCGCGGGCGCCCGCAGGCGCAATATTTCCGCGTTCTCGCCCGCGCGTGGGCCCGCAGGCGCAATATTCCCGCGCGAATTATTATTTAGAACACATACACACACGCACACAATGACACACACACACACACACACACACAGCACACACACACACACACACTTACACATAAAACGTATAATTTACTTAAAACATTTCTTTTTTATTATTATACTTAGTGGTATTTACTTCATGCCTATTGTTATTATTATCTAGAACACACATACACACACACACGCGCAACATACACACACACACCACTATACCGCACACTCACTTACACATATAGCGTATAAATTTATTAAAACATTTAATTTTAATATTATACTTAGTGTTATTATTCATGCCTATTGCTTTATGAAATCTGCTATCATACATGCACACACAATCACACACACACACACACACACACACACCACACACCACATTACGCACTAACACATACGCACCCACCCCACTCGATATTTTGGATCCCTCAACTTTTAATGCCTCAGCTGTTGATACCTCAACTTTGATTGTCTCAGTTTGCATCCTCAACTTTGTGTCTCAGTTTTGATGCCGCTCAACTTGACTGTCCTCAGCTTGATGCTCAACGTTTATAATAACTTAGCTTTGGTACCTCAGCTTTAGTGGTCATCTTTGATGACTCATCTTTGATTGCGTCATCTTTTTGATGACACCTATATTGATGATTCAGCTTATAAAAGTTTTTTAAAACAAAAAATTTTTTTTTCATAGACACTTGCACTTACACTTATACATCACATACACTATATCTCCTTATTCACACATACCGCATACACTAGGACACTGACGTATAGCCCATAGACACTTACACTCACCCGCCACAAATCATATATATATATATATATATATATATATATATAATATAATATATATATATATATATATATATCATATATATATAATATATATATATATATATAATATATATATATATTTATAATTTTAAAATTTTTAATTAATTTAATTATATATATATATAAATATATATATTATATAATATATATATATTTCATTCGCGCGGGAATATTTCGCCTGCGGGCGCACGCGGCGGGCGGGTACGCGGAGAATATTGCGCCTGCGGGCGGGCGCACGCGGCGGCGGGAACGCTGGAAATATTTGCAGCCGCGGCGGCAACGCGGCGGGCGGGAGCGGCGGGACGCACCAAGCGGGTCGGGTGTTGGTGCCTTTGCGGGTGGGGCTTCACTGAGGCCCTGGTGGTTAGCTTTGAACTAGTGAATTTAATTATTATCGTATCTAGTGAAATTAATAATTATCCTCAATGTAAGTATTATTTATAAAATGATATACACTTGTAAAAAATAAAACACTTCTTAATACAGAATCAGCAGGAATTGTTGCACCGCTTAACAGCTAAAATGACTATGATTTTAAAATGAGTTTGGGTCTAAAAGATAATAAAACACACACCCTCAATACAAGTTTAAAGAACAAAGTAAATTTTCAAAAGACGATAAATAATTCTCGACCAATCACATACGAGTATATAGAGATAAGGATTACCCCGACCAATCACAAGTAAGGAAACATTTCCTTTTTATCTGCTTAAAGGATCTTACCGACTCCAGCATGTTTCAGTTGAAATATATTTTTATAAAAATTAATAATAACAATGATTCTTGTCTATACGGGAAATACCTTTTGACCTGGTATTTAGGATTAAAGTTAGCCCGCTACAAAAAGGATTATTCCAAATTTAGGCCTAATTTAGGCCTAATGTAGTTTTATTCACCACATCTTTACAGAAAAAGGTCAAGTTTGAATATATTTGACCTGGAATAGTTAAATCGCCCCCGGTTACAAAAGATTATCCTAAATTTAGGGACTAAAAGTGAGTTATTCAACACATTTGTACAGAGAGAGAGAGTTTTTTTTTTTTCCAAGGGGGTTTTTTTCGTGAAAAAAAGTATCTGTAAGGAGTGCGGGTAGTTGTGTTTTCTCGTGATGCATTGTCAGATATCATAATAATAATCAATAATAATAAAGAAACCCGAATATTTAAAATAACTTTGAATATTTTAGTTAACATTCGAGTGAATAATAATAAATGCTAAGTGAAAGATCTGTTATTTTTAATAAAAACTAGAAATGAGTTTTAATAAAATACATTGTTATTTAACAAAAGAACTTATTTTGTTATTTTTACACTTATTACTGGCTAAAGGTGATGTAAAGCAGTAAGTCAAGCGAGAACAAAACGTGGCAGTAAGCTTGGTGTAGAGGGAGGTGCTGGGGGATGACCTTACTACGATCGCATTACTGAACTTATTATTGCTTTAAAGGTATAAAACATATATGCATTTTTACATAAAATTCATAAATTTAGCTAAAAAGTCTAGTTTAAAACTTGATAGTTCATTAAAATTATCATAAACAAAAACAGTCATTAACAGTTAATAATAAATTCTTTGTTCAAAGATAAAGATTTGATTTCTTATAGAAGTTTTAAGAAACTTTTGAACTATGTTAGTTGTATTCTTGAAATGAGCAGTAATTAATAAGATTGCTACGTTTTTATTAAAACATCAAAATGTTTTAATAGAATTATTACGTTATATTGTGTAATTGACGTGTGCGTGGAGTGTGTTGTTGTGTGTGATGGTGTGTGTAAATCTGCGTGGCAAGTGTAAGTAAATCTGTGTGTGTGTAAGTAAATCTGTGTGTTGAGTGTAATAACATCTGGCGTGCCCACCCGACTGTAAGTAAATCTGTGTGAGTGTAAGTAAAAATGTGTGTGTGTTGAGTGTAATTGTAAATGTAAGTGTCTATGGATAAATGTAAGCTGTCATACGTGAACTGCTGATGCTATAAGTAGCATAAGTGACATGATGTGTAAGTGTAAGATGTAGAGTACGTAAGAACACCCATGATGAATTAAGAGCAGCTAAACTCCGTAACACGTGTACTATACGTAACGTGATAACAATGTAAGTGTCATCAAGAGTGAATGTGTGTATGAAGTGTTCATAGTTGAATTGTGTGGTATAGTTAAGTGTATGTGTGTGTTGTGTGTGTGTGTGTGTGTGTGTGTGTTCTAAATATAATAACAATAGGCATGAAGCAAATAACACTAAGTATAATAAAAAATAATAAAAATAAAATAAGAATATAATAAAAAAATAAGAAAAATAAATAGCAAAATAATAATAAATATAATATTAAAGTATTTAAACAAAACTAAAAAACATAATGTTGATAAATATATGAGTTAAAACAGTAATGCAGAAAGTCTTAAAACAGTGAAAAGCAGAAAGTTAAGCGCTACAAGCAGAAAGTTAACAGCTCAGTTAAAGCAGACAAGTTTAAAGCAGTAAAACATGACGTGAAAAGCAGTAAAGGCATGAAAGGTAAAGCAGTAAAAATGAGTTAGAAGCATTAAAGCAGAAAAGTTAAACAGCTTAAAGCAGTAAAACAAGGGCCATACTAATCCCCTAGGCGGTCTATTAATAACACTCTAAGTTGTTTACTGCTTTACTGCTTTAAGGCGTTGTAAAGTATTAGCTTTTAATAAAAGAAATTTTCCGTTTTAAACCAATTTATCTTTAAAAAAAATAAAATGTTTTTTATATGGCCGAAACTCTGTGTGTGTTTTTATTCTTACATTACAAATAAAAAGATAACAAAAATGTATTTAAAACAAAAATAAAATAGAAATAATAAATAAAAAGTATTAAAACAAAATAAAAAATAAAAAGAAAACTATAATGTTAATAAAATATATGAGTTAAAGCAGTAAAGAGAGAGTTAAAACAAGTTTAAGCAGAGGTTAAAAGCAGTAAAACATGAGTTTAAAGCGGTAAAGCAGAAAGTTAAAGCAGTAAAGCAGAAAGTTTAAGCAGTAAAGCAGTAAAACAAAGGCCTACTAATATCCCTAGGTGTTAGGTAATAAACACCTCTATCTGTCGTTGTTACTGCTTTACTAGCTTTAAGGTTTGTTAAAGTAATGTATTTTTAATAAAATTTTCGTACATTTTATTAAAATAAAGAATGTTTATATAACCGAAGACTCTGTGTATTTTTATTCTTACATAAAATTAAAAATAAAAAAAGTTTTTAAAACAAAAATTAAAATAGAAATAATAAATAAAAAAGCTATTAAAACAAAATAAAAAATATAAAAGAAAAACATAATCGTAATAATAATATGAGTAAAGCAGTAAAAGCAGAGAGTTAAAACAGTAAAGCAGAGATTTAAAACAGGTAAAGCAGAGAGTTAAAGCAGTAAAACATGAGTTAAAGCAGTAAAGCAGAAAGTTAAAGCAGTAAAACGTGAGTTAAAGCAGTAAAGCAGAAAGTAAGCAGTTAAAGCAGTAAACCAAAGGCATACTAATCGCCCTAGGTGTTAGGTATAACACCTCTATTGTTTTACTGCTTTACTGTTTTAAGGTATGTAAAGTATATGTTTTTAATAAAATTTTCGTACAATTGTAGTAAAAATGAATGTTTATATATCAGACACTCTGAATTTTTTTTCTTCTTACATACAATTTTTAAAAAAATTTGATAAATTAAAAAGTATTAAGTAGAAAGTATTAATAAAAATAATGTTAATTAAATATATGTGGTTAAAAATATAGGGGCGGGGTGCTGTAATGAGTTACAGATTTTAGGTTCGCGAAAATGTTTTTAATAAAAAATGTTTAAGTATGAAATAAAAATGAATGACTCGTAGTATATTTGAAACGAAATTCTTTGAAATGTTTTAAGGATGAAATAAAAATGAATGACTTATAGTATATTATTTTTCATTCGCGCGGCGGGTTGCACCTGCGGTGCGGGGCCACCATCCTTTGCGGGGAGGGGCTTGCTGCGGCCTGGTGGGCCGCTTATGAACTTGGGAAGACATTAATATTAACTCCTGTTCTATGAGCCTTGTGGAAGAGATAGCATCATAAGGTGGATTCATCAAGATTGAATCATCAATATAGCATGGGTTATCAAAGATGACGTCATCAAAAGATGGTCATCAAAGATGAACCTTCAGAAGTTGAGGCATCAATGCTGAGACATTAATGCTGAGCATCAAGCTGAGAATTAATTTGCCTGAGGCATCAATGCTGAGCGATTAATGCGTGAGGCATCAAAAATATCGAGTGTGGGAGTGTAAGGTGTATCTGTGTGTGGGTGTGAGTGTAAGTGTATAGGGTTTAATGTAGTGTCTATGGGGAGTGTAAGTGCTTATAAGTGTCATAGTGTTGTATAAGTGTGTTATTGTATAAGATGTTAAGTGTGAGAAAAAAGACGTAACTCATAGTTAGGAAGCATCCTAGCAAACTTGTAATATACACCAATCGAATCCTCATACGTATTACCTAGGGTAGACACCCAGATTAGGGCTATTCTTAGGCTCAGGGGAGGCTAGAAAAGGCTTGAAAAAAGTGGCACTCAGCTGGCACTATGTGGC
>JABUQX010056323.1:27500-31939 GCA_015478945.1 Trachelipus rathkii | reverse complement strand
ATTTTGTCAATATGGCTAATAATTTTACTAATATCAGAGTTAAAGAAAAGTTAAAAGATTATACAAACTATGTTGAAAACCACTAATTTCTTTGTTGTAATGAAAAATAGTTTTTTAAGATGAAGCTAACCTCATATGACAAGTAAGATCATGTGTTACAAAATTCATACTTTTAAGAGTAAATACACAAATTTTATTATAATATTTAAAGTGTAAACGCACGTTACCAAGAGATCTCCTAATATCCATTGTCTGATGAATGAAAAATAGTTTGCACTGAGGCGTGTTGAATTAGAGTGGCGGTCACGAGTGATATTTCATGATACTTATGAACCTTAAACACTTTATAAAGAATTGAGAATCTGTTTGAAAGATTTTAGAATCTTTATTTCTTAGCCATCAAATGAAAAAAATAGATGGAAATTAGAGGACATTTTCAACTAATTAAAAGAGCATATAAAAATGAGTGAGAAACCGTATCGGAAAGAGAAATGTGAGAAAATGACGACTGCAACTACCTTCTCCATTTTACTTGTATATATATTATATATATATTAATATATATATTATATACTATAATATATATATATATATTAAATATATATATATATATATAATATATATTGAATTATATATTATATTTATATATATACTATATATCTATATATTATATATATTATATTATTATTATATATTTATATATTATATTTATATATTTATATATAATATTATTATATATACTTATATATATATATATTATATAATATATATATCATTATATATATATATATATATCGTAAAAGTACTTAACTGCCCACCGGAACGGGAGTTTAGATAAAAAAGATTCGCAGGTAGGATTATAAGAGTAACATTCTGGGTAGGGCAGCTGCCCCTCCCCGACGGAGCCATGCTTTGAATATCTTCTTGGTCGTTATAATTCTTTCCTCTGTTGGCCGCAGAATGTAGCACTTTTCCATTGCTTTAGGCTTTCTTTCTCATTTCATCATTATTTCTGAATCTCTTGCGATTTTTTCGGGAGACAATTCAAAATTGTTCTTCAATTTATTTATTTTATTTCCTCTTTAGTGGCTGCCTCGTAAGTGGTTTGAACCACTTAACGCAAACTTCAGCCATTTTTATTTTTGTGCATCTCGTAACTTCCAAACTCTTTTTGTAAAGTCTATCTGCTTTCATTTCATTTTCTCTTGCACAGCTTTTTCATCTAGCACGATAGGGGTATATTTGACCTCTGCCTATAATATAAATAGATGTTCCTTGTTTTACGGACCTTCTAAGAAATTTTAGTTCTACCGCCCCGACTGTTTTTGTCTTTTACTAGTTAGTTCGCTTGGATATCGTTGTAGTCTTCTTATAATGCCTTAAATTTTCTTGGACTCTTTTTCCCTTCCATATTTAAAGTTTTCACGATTTATATTCTACTCTCTAATGACTCATCACCATCACAAACTCACCGCACAAACTAAATATCTACTCATGCCTTAGTATGTTCACACTGACTTTCTAATACCACTAACTTTTGAGCATGTGGTTTCCTCCTGACAATTTCACTCTCGCTCTATCTATTTCATCTTCCGCTGTAGAAATCCATAGAAGGCTGGTTATTTTCTTTCCGCCTCTCTTCGCTTTTCTTATTCTTCTTTTTGGCTGTTTGCAACTGAGCTTTTGTTACATAAATGGGTCACTTGTTGCTCTCTCTGAGCTACTTTCCTCATCTGTTTCATACCGTGGTGTCTTCTTTGGTATATTCCTTTGTTTAACGCTTTGGTCACGGGTCAGCCTCCATTTTTGGTAGGCCTGGTCCCTTCGATCCTCACCTCTATTTTTTTATGTTAATGTTCCCTAGGACAGTCTTTATGTGTCTGTTGGTACTTCTGTTACCTCACTTTCTGGTTGCTGTGCTTATCGTTCCTCTTCTGTCGTGTGGGATCTTCTTCTTTTTAACCCTGAATATTACCTCTAATACCGATCAACATTCGATCAAAGTATGGTCCAGTTTTATCTTCGCAAATATAGCAATTGGAAACCCTTCCAGTGCTATTGCGCTCAGTTTCTCGGTGGGCTGCTTGGTCTCCTCCATATTGACTCTATCACTTTGCTCTTTATCTGAATTTCCCATTTTAATTAAATAAATCAAAGGAAAAAAATATAACAACAACAAAAAAAATTACCCATTATATATATATTTATATATATATAAATATATATATAATATTATATATATATAATATATATATATATATATATATTATTATAATATATATATATATATATATATATTATATATTTATATATATATATAATATATATAATATATATATCTAATAATATAATATAAAATAAAGAATAAATTGTCTGAATATTTCTCCCATCATGTTGAAAATTTTTATTTCCATATAGTTTTCAATAAGTTCCTTATGATCTGGGATCCTCCTTGCTAAATTGACCGTGAAATTTCAAAGAGAGACAAATATTTTTCCGCTCCTGTGCCTCGTTACAATTGTCATAACCCGGGACAAGAAAGAAAATCCGGCACAATATGTCAAAGAAAATAAGATAAAATAGAAAAAAAAGGTAAAAAAGAATTATAATAACTTCCTTGAAATATAAAATAGAAAGTTCTCTCTTAATCCAAAGAATAACAAAATTGTTTATTATTCCTACTGTTTCACCAAAAAAAAACAAAGTACCTTAATTAAAAAAAAAAAAAACAATTCGATTATGTTACCAAAAAAAAAACAATACCTATATATTTATATATTATTATATTATATATTATAATCTAAATATTATATTAATATATATATATATATTACTATATATAATATATATTATCTATATAATATATATAATATATATTATATATATATATATCTTAATTATCTATATATACTAATATATATATAATATATATATATATATACTATATTATATGTATATATATAATTTTTTTTTTTTAAACCAAAACAACCAGCAAAAGGAATGTTCCTCACCTTTATAGTCTCCTTTGACCTCTCTTTGTCGTTTCACACCGGTGATTGATTCCTCTTGTAAATTTGTCTGTACGAGCCACCAGTGAAATGAAATTGTCTGTTTTCTTTATTTATTTGTTATTATCTCCTTTTCTGCGGAAGGTAAGGTTAACGTTCCTTTACAGGGACCTTTCCTGTTATGGTGAAAATAAGAGACAAAAGGAGATTGAAAAACACGACTATTGGTTTTTTTTTATATATATATATATAATAAATAATATGAATAAATAAGTATTTTAATAACAATCCTAACTACCTATGGCTATTAACTTTAATTTATAAACACCCTATTAACACCTAAGCTAATTACCAAATATCAGTTATTTCATAATAAAATATATAATACAATGCAAATTCGGATTATGTGTATTATTTATAAGTTTAATTTATTTACAAAAGATACCGGAGTAATACTTCCTTTAAACGTCGTTATCCAGACGGTAACCCTTCGGAAGATGCCTTTTACTCCTGTTATGCGACGTTGGTTTTGTCCTCTAACCCTGACCTTCCTATAATGGTGAATAGGTTGAATCCGTCAATAAGTCCTAAGTATGAATCGGCCTGATCCAACTGACAACACAACCTGTGTGAACTTTCGACTTTGGAATATTCCGTGATCTGAGTTAAGTCTTAGTGGCTAACCTAGGGTTAACCTGGGCCTCTAACTTCAGTTTCAACCTTAGTCGGCAATTAGTTGTAGCCTGGCCCAATTTTGGTTGGTACGTAACCGCCTTTTGTGGACTTGGCCTGTCTTGGTATCCGAATCAGAAATCATCTTTAAGCTGGGTTCCTACTCGATCCTGAATCATAAATGGCACACCATTAATTAAGTTAATTTTGCTTCTTAATTAAATAAATTAATGAATAAAATAAATTAGCACAACTAATATAATAATAAATGATAATAATAATTAATCAATAATATTAATATAAATAATTAATAATAAATAATAATAATTAATATAATAATCCCCAAACCATTTCGTACAAATATATTTATAAAGGATTATTTACATAAAACTTTTACCACTTTGTTATATCCCAATGATATTATTTAATTTGCGCAAATAATATAAATAAACACTAGTACTCGTTTCCATTTGCTTGGTATAATAAAATGAAATAGGGATGACGAATAATAATATAATAATAATGAATAATTCCTTAATAATAATAATCATAATAATATAATAAATAAATTAATAATAATAATATATAATACTAAATAATAAATAAATTATATAATAATAATAATACATTTAAATTCTTCAAAACCTTTCTTTTTTGTGTTGTTTCCTATATCGTATGCGTTGCCCTTTTTCAATGGGGCCCCCATATCCTTTTTACAGGTTTGTATGTGTTTCCAAACACACACACATCGATACCCAC
>JABUQX010056323.1:10000-25000 GCA_015478945.1 Trachelipus rathkii | reverse complement strand
ATACTATATATATATTATATATATTACTATAAATTCTATATATTTCATATAATTATATATATATATAATAAGTATATATATATATTTCCATAATATATATATTTATATTACCTTTATATATTATTAATATATAATATATATATTGGTAAAATGTCTAGAACGTGTTGTATGCATCGAAACGATACTCTTCATTTGGAACAATATGAAGGATCTATTTGGAAAAAAAAATCTCCAAATATTGATAAAAAAAAGTAAAAGAATGATAATAATATAATTTTTTTTTCACTTCACACTAATCGAACAAAATTAGGGTATGGCAATTTATTTCCTTTAAATTTGACTTAGATATAACGTTTATAAGCATAATTATGATGTACGGTACCCGGAAACCTAGATATATATCTTGTTTGTAAATAAGGTATATGGGATTTTAATAATTTATTGTGGTAATTGTCATTACTGATCAATGCATAATATACTAGCGTAACAAAGTTTTCACATTCAATAAAGGGCAAAATATAGACATCAACTGAACTAAGCATGTAAGGTGCATGCGGCAACTAAAAAAGATTAAGCACGAATACTGCTTAAACATTAACAAAGATTAACATAACTTAACAACAGTAAAGTAACACTAAAACACTTGGAACGCAGAAGGGCCTTACTACACTTTGTCTTAACATTACATGGATATTTTTTACATTAAAATAGTAAATTTAACAAAATTAAAATCTAAATAATATGAATAATAATAAAATAATATAATAATAATAATATATAATAATAAATATAATATTAATAATAATAATAAATAATAAATAAATATAATAAAATAATTTCTTTTGTTAATTCTTTAAAAGGTGTTCAAATTACTAGAAATATTTTAATAATATTTATAAAAATTATACCTAATAAATATTAAATTCATTAAGATATATGGCAAATAGCTCATATAGAAATTTGCCACAATAAAGAACAAATCTTCGAAATTCGTTTGTTTTTCTTATAAAATGTTGCACATATAAACTGTAGTATCATCTTATAAATTAGTATATATATAAATAATATTTATATATTATATATATATATATTATATATATATTATATATACGATATATATATATATATATATTTACTATATATTTATATTAATATATATATATATGCTCAGTACTATATATATATATATAATATATTATATATATACTATATATATATATATTTTATATATATATAATATATATCATAATTATTATATATATATTTATATAATATAAATGTTTATAATTATAATATTATTATTTATATAATAGATATTATATATATATATATATATATAATATAGTATATAATTAATATATATATATTATATATATATATATAATTATATATTATATTATATATAGGGAAAGATGTATTTCATTAACAGCAAACAAATTTCTTCATTCCAATTTTAATATCTTCAAAAACTACAACAAGCTACAGGAAAAGGATACATGCTGAGATGTGCTAGTAGGTCCAATTTTTAGTACGGAATATGTAAAAAAAAAAAAAAAAAAAAAAAAAAAAAAAAAAAATCTCAAGACTACAATAGCTACAGCGAAAATGAATAAATTTTTGGAATCCTAGTATTGTGGATAGAAATTTAAAAAAAAAAAAAAAAAAAAAAAAAAAAAATATTGTTAAATATTAAAGTAATTTCAGATTGAGAGAACCTATTTAGAGACCTTTTATGGTTACTCGTTAAAATATAACTTCTATTTTTTTCTTGTTTTATTTTCTTAAACTAGAATACCCAGGGATATACGCACACCGATGGCGGAGTATCGGTATTCACCTTACGCGGGAATAGATAGAGAGGACTAATCCGGAACTCCGCTCTTTGGTATTTGGGTGTGGCGGGGTTCCTCGCCCCTCCCTTAACGGGATGGGGGAAACGTCCCCCTGTGTTCCGCTCAGGGCAAGAGACATACATTGCGTGTAATCCTTTACAAATAACCAATAATATAGTAGTATATATATATATATATATTAATATTATATAATTATATGAATATATATATATATATATATATAATATTATATATATAATATATATATTTTATATATATATATTATATATAAATATAATATATATATATATATATATATATATATATATATATATTATATAGCTATATATTATATTATATATAATATATATATTATATATATATATATATTTATAATATATATATTATATTATATATATTATTATTATATATGTTCTATATATATAATATATACTTATATATTATATAATATAATATAATATAATATATGCAATATATATTTTTTTTAGCTTCTAAAAAAAAATAGCCAATATTTATATTCATTTATTATTATTTTTGTTTTACAAAATAGTTTATTATTACAAGGATTCCAAAAAAGTATTCCTTTTCTCTGTAGTTATTGTATATTTGAGGTTTTTTTTTTTTTGGTTTTTTTTTTTTTTATTTTTTCATTTTCGCACTAAAAATATGACCAGACATTCCAGCACTGTTTCCTTTTCCTGTAGTATTTTAGGTTTTGAGATTATATGATTGAAAAATGAGATGTTTTGCTGTTAATGTAAATACATATAGCCCATAATATATTATATATATTTATATACTATAATATAATATACTATATATATATATAATATAAATATAATATATATACTATATAGTATATATATATATAATATATTATATATTATTATAGTTATACTATAATATATATATATATATATAATATATATATTAAACTGAAAATTTTAAAGGCCAATTTACTTAGGTTTTCAAAAACATACCAACATCAAAACGAAATATTGTGCAATCTTCTTAAAGGCTTGTAATTTCACTTGGAATAAGCATTGCCATTGTATTTTGCTTGTAGCATAATTGCAGCGCTACAAGGAAAGAATATAAAAGAGAAAGATCGAAAGAGGTTCGAACTCAATTACTGAGGCGACAACAAAGGCTATAAAAAAGGGTCAATAACTGCACGTATTATCGTAATGTTGGATTCCATGAACCCTATTTCACTATTTGTTTTTACCAAAGGTTCAAGTTTACAACACAATTTTCCAGCTTCGAATGATAAACTCTGTTTCCCTTCTAATATTTCAGATGGAATTATCAAAATTTTTCATCTTACAATTCTTACATATGTTTCATAGGTTTGTCTGACATTTGTAAGTTTATAAGCGTATTTTACTCATGTTGATAAGCCGTTTGAAAAAAACTACTGCACTCTATGGTCCAAATATTAAACTCATTTACTTATTATATATATTATATATATGATATATTATATTATCTTTATATATATATATTTATATATTTATATAATTATAATATATACCTATATATATATATATATATGAGTAAAATATATATTATATATATATATATATAATATAATTATATATATTTATACTATGTAGCATATATATATATTATATATATATATATATATATATATATTATATATTATATATATATTATATATACGTGTATAGCTATATATATATATCTTATATTATAGTATATATACTATATATATAAATATAACTATATGATTATATATATAAATATTATAAATATTATATATATTATACTATATATATATAATTATATATATAATTATATTATATATTATTATATATATATTTATTTTATAGTATATTATAAATAGAATATATATATAAATTAGTATATATCATTTATTATATATATATAATATATATATATATATATATATATATATTATATACTATATATCAATATATACATATATAAAATAATATAAGTATTTTATTAGATAGATATATAATATATAATATATACTATTATATTACTATATATTATATATATATATATATATTATAATATATATAATATATACTATTATATATTATATGATATAATATATATATATATATATATATATTACTGTATATATATATATTATATATTATATATATAATAATATATATTATATATATAATATATTTTTATATAATAACTATATATAATATATATCATATATACTATATATATATATGTAATTATATATATTTATATATATATTATATCTATATTAATATATTAATATATATATATAAAGATATATATATATATATTATTATATATATATACTAATTATTTATATATATATAGTATATACTATATAAATATTAATATATTATATATTATATATATATATATATATATTATATAGATTATATATAATAATATATATTTATATATAATATATTATATATATATTAACTTATAATATTATATATATATATATATATATATAATATATATATTTTGCCAACATCTAGCTTTTCAATAACGGAACGGTCGATCCATTACCGATACAAAAAGTTGCCAGATACCACTAGTTGTTGATTTCACGGTCCCAATACCAGAAATTATACATGATTAGGAAAGAGCAATCGCAGTTCTGAAAATTAAAGTAAGTAGATAGGAAATAATCAGTTAACAGGGACTGCAATCCGTATATTAATGCTATGCTTGAAGCTACAGTTCCAACCATATGCAAAAGGAGAGTGAAAAGATAATTATTTTCATTTTCTTAAAGATTATTCAGGAATGGAGATTTACAGTTTTGTAATTTCAACAAGTAAATCTTAGCATGTTTTTTTATTATAACAATTATAATTAAACGGGCAGAACCTATCATGAGTGAGATTATAATCAATTTTCACGTAGGTAAGCAGAGAAAGAAAAACCTAGAGGGAGAATAGCTCATATTCTTTATTTTCCAAAGACCTATATTATTACCTCTACTTCAATTGGAGATGCGAGAAATAGGTCTCTAACTTCATCTTAATACAATTCTTAATACATAAATTAAATTTTAATAAAATTGACATGGCAGCGTTTTCATAAAGCTAAGTATAATAATAATAATAATAATAATAATAATAATAATAATAATAATAATAATAATAATAATAATAATAATAATAATAATAATAATAATAATAATAATAATAATAATAATATAATATAATAAATAAATATATAATTAATTACTAATATTATATTATTATTTTTAGTTAAGATAATACTGATTTTCTTTTATTTTTAAAGAATAATAAGATTTGATAATATAATAATAATAAAAAATAATAAGTAATAATAATAAAATAATAATAATATAATATAATAATATAATAATTAATAATATAATATACATATAAATAAATTATGGAATAATAATCATAAAAATAATCATAATATAATAAATACATAAATAAAATTATAATAATGTAATATAATAAAAATAATTTTTAATATAATATATAATTAATTATAATTAAAATATATAATAATAATAATAATAATAATAAATAATAAATAATATAATAATATACTAATAATAATAATACTAATAATAATTTACATAATAATAAATATAAATAATATAATAGTTTATAATAATTAATAATAATATAATAATATAATGATATAATAAAATTAATATATAAAATTATAATTTAGGACAAGTTTTAAAGCAAGGTTTATAATAATAATAATAATAATAATAATAATAATAATAATAATAATAATAATAATAATAATAATAATAATAATAATAATAATAATAATAATAATATTAATATTATATAATAATAATAATATTAATAATATTAATTAATAATAATATTATAATAATAATATAATAATATATAAATAATAATATAATAATAATAATTATATATTAATAATAATAATAATAATATAATAATAATAATAAATAAAATAATAATAGAATAATAATAATAATAAATAATTTAAATAAAGTAGCTTAATGATACTAGTATTTATAATAAATAATAATAATAAATTAAAATATAATAATAAATAATAATATAATAATAATAATAATAATATAATAATAATAATATTAATATTAATAATAATAATAATAATATTTTTACATAAGTCATATTTGAGATCTGTTTTATGTATATTTATTCTAATATACAAAAAAATTTGAATTTCTTTAAAGATTCTTCAATTTTACCAGGACAACCAAATTTTGGCAAATTGTAATTATTTTGAACGTGTTCACATGTGAAAATAATACTATGAAAATAATACGATATCTTAACAATTTTGATCACTCTAAAACTTCATAAATATAACCTATACACTTATAACATACAATGTATGCTGTTAAACATTTATACTTTGCATACATGTATGATTTTTGCCCTTTACTCACGTGTTTCCATATATATATATATATATTATATATAACTATATATATATATATATTATATATATATATTATATATATTAATATATTATATATATATATATATATAATATATATATATATATATATATCATATTATAATATATATTTATATATTATATATATATATAATATATAATAATATATATAATTATATATTAATATATATATATATAATAATATATTTATACTATTTATATTATAATTATTACCGTATTTATTATATATATATAATATTATTAGTACTATATTATATATTAATATATATATATATTATTATATATATATATTATCTTAATACTATATTATATTATTACGATATATATATATATATATATATTATATATATTATATTATATATATAAATATTATATACTATATATTTTATTTATTATATTATGATAAATTATAATATATATAATATATATATTATATATATATATATTATATATTATATATTATATTATATAATTTATATTATATATATTTATATATTACGTATATATATATTATTATATATATATATATTATACGATATACATATATATATATATATATATATAATTTATTTATATATATTAATAATTATATATATATATATTATATACTATATATATATATAATATATATATTATATATTTATTTATATATATATATATATATATATATTATATATATATATATATATTACTTATATATATACTATATATATATATATATACTAACTATATTATATCAGAGGCGACCCTGCACTCGTAGCTACTCGTAGCTAGGCACGAGATAACATATAGAAATTATTTATTTTTGGCAATTCATATAATAGTTACGATAAAATACCTTATTTTTTTGTGCGGAAGTTGGTCAAGTAAATGAAATTATTATGCAAAATTAAACGAAAAGGTAGAATAACCGTATTGAATAACGCTTTTAACGATAAAATGGCGGCGTTGAAGTATTTTAAGTAAAGTTTTGAAGATTGAATATTGAAGTCTTAAAATATTAAGTTAATTTTTAAGTTGCAATTCAAAGTTAGATTAGGTGTTAGTGCCCAATATTAATATAGTTATAATTATATTTATAATATATATATCTATATATATATAATATATATATATACTATATATATAGATTTTTATATATAATATATTTTATATAATATATATATTAATATATTAAGGGCAATCTAGATAAGAGGCATAAAAGTACAGTGAACATAAAACGTCACTAATTGTTGCCTAGAGATGCATAATCGTCATCCAACATTTGATAATTAACGAATTATTGAAGCCGAAAATTATTTAAAAAAGTTCTTATATATATATATATTATATATATATATAATATATTATATATATTATATATTATATATATATTATATATTATATAATAACTATATATATATATATATATTATTTTTAATATATTATTAGTGAGTGTCTAAGTGCATTAAGTAGTTCGGAAGCAGCACTACAGTAACAATATATATATTTGGAAATCAGCGGAAAATATTAAGGAAGTTCTTTTTTTTTTATAATTACTTTATTGAATTTTTTAAAAAGAATTTTTATTTTCCTATTATAGGGGCTCGAGCTGACGGATCCACGGAGGGGCGAGAAAGCAACGACTTGCCTTTTGTGTGCGGTTTACCATTATGGTATTTCCTATTAGTCAAAGTAATACCAGTGTTAAGGAATTAAATATTCTGTTTTCTTTAACTAAAGGAAATACATAGGTAGAACGCGATCGGATGCCAGGAAGTCCAGGGGTCTTGCCGGCCGTCCGGTGGACGACGGGACTGTCGGTCCCCTCTTTCCCCGTCGTCGAGCCCCCTAATGGGGAAAATATTTTTTTTTTTTAAATTTTCCGCGAATAAAAAATGCAAAAAAAAAAACAAAAAAAAAAAACAATTGAAACCCCTTCTAAACATTTTCCGATGATTACGAATATAAATTTTGTTTAATGTTAGGTGCTGCCGTTTCGAGTTACATTTGTAATGTCAGTTTAGACCATGACATTCATTATTATTTTATTATTAATATTTTTTATGTATTATATATATTTTATATATTATTATTATTTATATTTATTATTATTTATATTATTTTATTCAATTATTTTATTTATATATATATTATTATTATTTAATTATGTATTCAATTTAAATTAAAAATTCTATAGGTCTGAAAGAATTTTCGGGTCGAAGTTAATTTTTTCTTACGTTCTTTGGTGAGTTTTGTTAATAATGAAAAAATAAAATTTAAAACAATGAAAGAGAAATAAGTTATTCAATATTTTCAGTATTGGTGAAGCTCGATAAGATTTTTAGAGTGGCTTTTCTTTTTAATTTTTATTTTATTTAAGTTTTTTTAAACAAGTATGGGTTTTATTTTAATGTTAATATTATTAAAAATGTTCAAAGATTGTTTTTAAATATTTTAAATATGTATTCATTCTTTATAAATGTGTATTTTTTACATTACGTAAAATAAAGTGAAACTAAGAATTTGTCAACCAGTGTGTGTATAATCCAGTAACTACTGCGGAGGGTAACAAAATCTTATTTTTTAATTTGGAAATTTGTTACTTTAGATTAGGTTACGTTATGTAACGTTATGATTGTCAGGTTAGGTAGGTTAGGTTAGGTTAGGTTAGATTAGGTTAGTTAGGTATAAGGTTGTTAGGTTAGGTTGGTAGTTAGGTTAGGTTAGGTTAGGTTAGGTTAGGTTAGGTTAGGTTAGGTTAGGCTAGTTAGTGGTGAAATATTTTTGTCTGAATCGTGTTTGGGAATAGATTTTAGGTTATATGCATTAGTAGTAAGTTCAATTTCGTAAAAATAAAATTTAATTTATTTCAAGGTTGTGCTAATTGAAATCCAAATGTATAGGTGAACAAACATGACGGTGGGAAAGTAGTGGAGTGTTTTTAAATAATAAACTAAAACACAAAGGAGAAATGAAACATAAGATAAGTGATTCATATATTTGCGAGATGCGTGGAGTAAAGAAATGAAGAAAAATATATTTTGACAATATTAAAGGATATTGCAGAATTTAAATAATAAACGTATAATATATATATACTATTATATATATTATATATCTATATATATATAATATTATATTATATAATATATTATATATATATATGAGGAATTTTTTTGGTAAGTTTACTTCTTTAAGTTCTTGTACCACTACTTTGACGAATATATTTAACTGCTTAAGAATGAAGACTCTTTCTTCTACGAACGATACCAATCTGTTGTGTTAAAGGGAATGCATCTTTTAACAACTTTGGTGGGACTCATCGGCGGGCGTGGTCGCTATTAGATTATTCATTGGATACAGTATACCTATACAAGTTTAGTACCTTTTTTTCCTTATTATAATAGAAGGTTTTCACTTCCTAAATCTTAGTTTACGTGGGAAGGTTTTCACTTCCTATCTTTATTTTATTTAGGAGGATTTTCAACTCCTGACTTTACTTTTGTGTAACAGCCTCAGAGAATTTGGTAATCAAAGATAAAAGGATTAAATCAAGAAGCATTTCTATCAGGCTATATTAAAATTCACAGTACATATCTTAGACATAGAATAAAATAAACAATTTAACATAACATCCCAACCATGAATACCCATCGCTATCATCCTATCCACTCCAACCCTCAATAACTAATCTGACAGTTCTTAAGAGAAAAAAAACCTAGAAAAAGATAATATAACAATAATAAAAATCATCCTAACTATATTAGATCAATAATAAAGAAACATAACAATTATTATTATTATTATTATTATTATTATTATTATTATTATTATTATTATTATTATTATTATTATTATTATTATTATTATTATTATTATTATTATTATTATTATTATTATTATTACAAGTCATTGTTAATTTATTGCTTCTTATTACAATAATTTTTATTAGTTACAATTTTATTTCATTATTATTAACATTTCTTTAAATGACGAGGATTAAATTTTTTCTGCAAAAATGCATTACCTCCCGATGTGAAATCAGATTTTCATCTTTGATAAAATGTAGCGGAGTTCCATCTTATAAGATCTTGGTAATTTCTCCATGCGATCGTACTTAAACTCCCACACACACACTTTGTTATGTCCATTTTACATTTTGATTACTTCTGTAAAAGCTAAGTTGGAATGAGAAGATGTCTCAGGACGACATCATACAATGAAAAGGATGTCAGAATAAATTACATATAACATACACATATATATTATTATAATATATATATATATATATATATATATATATATATATATATATATATATATATATATATATATATATATAATATATATATTTATATATATAATATATTTATATATATATTTTATATATATATATTATAATATATATATTTGATTAAAGTAATATTACGCGTTTCTAGCCATCTTATATATCAACATATCATAATACACTTTTAGTGGTCTAAATTCTTAAGATCTCTAACCTCACCAACTTTCCCATACGTGTTGTCTCAACATTTTTATCACATTCTTCGACTAACTCCAGAATTCAAGAATAAGAAGCGAGCTGAGTGCTTGAGGCTTCCTCCTCGGTCAAGACCATTGTTGTTGCAAAAGGGCGCGTCCTTGCACGGGGCGCTCGATTCTAACTGCTAAGGACTCCCACCTTTATTTCGTTGGTCTTTAAGGAAAGGTGTGAAAATAAGAGTAGGAACAGATTGAAACATGTAAGTTGCTAGGGCCCGCTTGAGATAGGAGAACCAATCCTAGGCCGTGGGAACGATGCTGTTCCTAGTTAAGAAATTCCAAGTATGTAGACAGAAAGTCGCCCAACTTGAAAATATTGTGCAACGTGGTTTTCATTGTTTTATACTTGCTTGCATAGTATTGAAATTCCGATAATGTCCCCTCCCTCAGGATTTGGACTTTAGGAGTTTGGTTTTTTGAAAAGCCATTGCATTTCTCAAAGAACAAGTCATGAAGAAGTGAATAAGAGTACTGGACATTAAAGGGAAGAAGTCCAAGTTTGAACTAAAGCTCTCCTACGAAGTGTTGAAACAAAATGACTAGTGAAAAATTTTATCATTAGATTCTAAATAAAGTCATCTCGTAAGAATGAAAAGTGTTTTCTTAAACAAGTTTGAAACAAACAAAGAGTTTGAATACAGACAGAAACTAAGGACTCAGTGTTTGATGTAAGCATTATAAGGATGTAATTTTCTTGTTTTTTCCAATCATGCAAAAAATAAAATATAGCATAGGGACAAAGTATGGTTTCTTTAAGATACTTCCAGTGTTCTGGATGTTTCCTATTTAAACTCGGATGGGATCTTTTTCAAAGAAAAAGATATTTAAATGTCCTTTGCAAACTCCGTAGAGTAAAAGATTTATAGTAAATTACCTGGGGTTCTTATCGATTTCAACCCTTTATAAATTTATTAATATGGTTAATATATTAAATTTTCGAACCTTTTTATGTTATTTCAAAAAATCTAAAAATTCATCTCGGGTTATTATAGCTTTTAGTTAATAAAGGTGACCTAAGAAAAATGGTTTTGTAAATGGTCAATCAATAGTTTTTTAAGTTATTTTTTCTTAATTTTCTCTATTCCTAGTGGTGGTTAGTTTTTTACTTTTACTGGCCGAAGCTTTGGTCGTTAGCTAAATTAATTGTTAGTAAAGTTTGATTAAAAAACTTAAAAGAAACGAGAATATATTAAAGCTTAATTACCATGCTTTTTGGTCTTTGAACTTGAAGTTTCATTCGTATACCATTTAGGAATTATTGAAGTTTTAAAATTCTAAACACCACATAAACGACAAAATATTACGACTATTAAGCACTAGTTTTTATGTATTTTACAATTACTAGTAGTAACATTGTTAGTAAGAAAAGTAATTCTAAAAGCGTTAGTATAAGGCTATTAGGAAGTTATTTGAAAATGTTTATCACAATTTTAGCTACTCGTCAGTATTAAATTGTTAGCATTTCAGAACATCCTTTTGAAGGTTAGTATCAAAATTATTAATATTAAAACTATTAGTATGGCAGATCAATCTTCAAAGTAGTAATCTAACTGCAAGATATGAGTATGCTTTATACCAATAGGAGTCTATAAGAAATGTTAGTTGTATTTTTAATCCTAGAAAAATATTCTATCATGCGTTTAAAACAAAATTTAATGTTAAAAATGTTAGTATCGAAACGTGAATAAAACAAAAGTTAATATTAAAAGGTTAGTATCAGCACGTTAATATTAATATAGTTAAGATAAAAATATCAATGGAAGGGTTAATAACTACCATATCAACCACCATACCTTAATTAGTAGACATGCAATAAAACGAATATTAAAATTAATTGCAAAGTTAGTTGGCATTCTCTTGCTGTTGTTATTATTTTTACTCTTTTTCAAAAGAAATTCTTTTTCTTTTTTAAATGAATTTTTAATTAGAAAATTTGTGGCCCTCCCTCGAGATGATATCTCAGTGCTAGCCATAGATAAAAATAATAAATCGTAAACAGCAAAAAAAAATTCAATATATCAGTAAATCGGATCAACTATTTACCAAAATTACGAAGCGAATGATATAAATATGATGCGAAATACATATTCATATCTTCTCGAAATCAAAAATATTTATCATATAAACTAAAGAAATATCCTTAAAAGTATCAAAGCTTGTGCTATTTAGGCTTTATATCTACGTGAAAGCGCACTAACATGTTATATTTCTTATCCCAAAACGTTCTCCCTTTTCCCAACTCAAACCAATTGACAAACGGAGGGGAGACTGAGGATCTTCACTATAGTTCCTACTTACGCTTCCTACTCTGCTTTAACGTCATTTTACTGTTTATAAGGTGGGGATAGACAATATCATGTCTTTTCCTTGGTACTTGCCAGGATAGCAGGTACTATGTTATTCAAACATTTGTGGTTTGTCGATAAGAACGTTGCGCTATCTCACAAAAGCATACATAGCATAATATACAATAGTAACCTAAATTAAGAAGTCCACATAGCTATGAAACAACTTTAATCATTACAGTTACCGAACAAGTCGAATGCAAAGCGATTTTTACCTAAACTATCAATTAAAGAAAAATTCTTTCTTAAATTCTATATTATACGGATGTAACTCTATTGGTAGCTTTGGTTCTTTTCATCTTTTTTTCGGGACTTTCACATCTAGGTAAAACGTCCACTGCGTTGGCTAGATAAGACTTATATACTAGAGGTCACCACCTCTTTACGTACGGCTTATAACCAACAGGAAAGGAACTTTCAGCATTTTTCTATGTTATGGGTTGTCTTTACTTTATTCATCGTTTTTCGGAGCTTTCTACCTCTGGGTAGAACGTTCACTGCGTTGGCTCAATAAGACTTAGATACTAGAGGTCACCACTTCTTTACGTACGGCTCATAGCCAACAAGAAAGAAGCTTTTAAAGTTACCCAACATAATCTCTAATCTAAAGTACATCATTAAAAACATACTTAAAACAAAACAAATGAACGAAATAGAATAGACTATATACTAAACCAAATACTAAACCAATAAGATTATCTCTCATGTTCACCTAAGTTTTGATTATGTTTCTCCATCTCTGAAGCGCTTTCCTCAGCCATTACTCTCCTTTCACGGCTAAATTTTAAACTCTGTGAATCGAAACCAACACAATTGTTAGCGAATATACTTATATATCATTTCGTCAAAAACTTTTTACTCCGTCAAGCCTGTAAGCCCTGCAAGGATGCCAGTGCCAAATAAAGTGACTATTGACTAAGACAAGTTAACCCTCCTTTCCCGTCAGAGGAAATAGGACTCTAATTACTAGGTTAAGACTAAAGTAGATTGTGCAAAAAATGAAAACAAAACAAAGCACAAAAAAACCAACCGTACCAAAACAAGTCATAGAAAAACGAACCCGCCAGCAACACAGATCGCTACACATAATCTCCCCCTAATCGTACAGCTGGTTTTCAACACAGGAGCACCCCTCCTATAATAGTATACTCTAACATACTTCAAACTAGAGATGAGAAAAACCCAGTTTCTTTGGAAGAAATAGAGTTTGCACCACTCTTCATCCAAAATCACACAAATAAAACAACACAACCCAATTATAAAACTTAACACTGCCCACGTCTGCCCTCACTTCCTCATCTTTACCAATTAACCGTAAACACTTAAACACACTCTAGGAGCAATTTTGACATGAAACTTCCAACATATCAACTCTATTATTATCTAGAAGCAAAACATCAACAAACACAATGAAAAAATACCAGACCAACAAACACCTCGATGACAGCACGAAAACGATCCATTTTGACTACAGAACAAATCAGTCAAACCTCTAACACTAGACCTAACCAACTATTTTGTAAGACCAACAAACAAGTAATCCACAACTAACAACACAAGAACCCAACACCACAATCAAAATCAAGCAAATGTAATATCGTTAAATTATTGCAAAAATAGTTCTTAACTCACACATCCACCACACCCAAAGACTTCATACCCCTAGGACACTTACTAATCCGTTCCACGTCCCTTCCCTCCACCTACGCCATGCCCCCTGCCATCAAATCAACTACCTATTGCAAATTTTATGCTTATTATCACAGAGGGGTACTTGATTTTTTCCCTACAATCTCCAATTGTATCCT
>JABUQX010056323.1:0-5000 GCA_015478945.1 Trachelipus rathkii | reverse complement strand
GGCACACATTTTGGAACCACTTTTGGCGCTTCTAAATCTTCTTTCTCATCCGCTGGTACACATTTCAGAACCAATTTTGGCACTTCTGCTTCTTCTTTCTCCTCCGCTGGTACACATTTCAGAACCAATTTTTGGCACTTCTGCTTCTTCTTTCTCCTCCGCTAGTACACATTTCAGAACCAATTTTGGCACTTCTGCTTCTTCTTTCTCCTCCGCTGGTACACATTTCAGAACCAATTTTGGCACTTCTGCTTCTTCTTTCTCCTCCGCTGGTACAGATTTCAGAACCAATTTTTTCGCTTTTGCTGCTTCACCTACGGCTTTCATCTCTGTTCTTTCATCCATTATGGCTAACACAAAAACTTCATCCATATCCTCCTGATCTTCTTCCACCAAATATCGGGGTAAGATTTCTCTTGCCAATTCGATAATTCTTTCTATCAAAACTCCGGTATTTAAATCTGGATCAAAGTTTCTTAGGATTGCGGTTCTTAATAAGGAACCATTCTCTTTTGAAGCAATATGATCTAACACTTTGGTTATAACCATATAGTTAACTTTTTTGCTTTCAAATAGACTTCCTAACGGTTCATTTTCAGCTTTTCTCTGATAATTATCTATCAAGCGCTTAACTTCTCTTATAAACGTAGGGAATAGAATATTTCTGGCACCTTTGTAGGCAATAAATCTCATCATCGCTTCTATGTGAGATTCACCAGTTGAAAGAATACTTCTGTTGTCCATAGGAACTTCTACTATTTGAAATGGTTTTACGATTAAACAAGGTCTCTTCGCATCATTTTTACTGTCAAATTGTATCTTGGTCTGAATCTTATCTTTTTCCTCTGAGCTTTTTCCAGGGGTTGGAACGTCTGGGAAATCTTGACCTCCCCCTGAGCAAGATGCTTTAGCTTCACTCTCTCTCTTTCTCTCACCTCTCTCCTTTGTCTCAACCACTTTTCCTTCATTCCCCACCTCATCTTCCTTTTTCCCTTTTTCTACCTCACTTACTTCTTTCATCTTTTCCTTATTCGATTGGACAGGCATGTCTGTCTCCCTCTCTTCGGGCTTTGACAAGGCAGCCTTCCGGTTTTGTAAAGAAGATTCGTCCGCGACTGATGCGGCACTTTCTGGCGAGACTGTTTCCCTCTCTCGCGGGACTAGCACGTCTGCCTTTCGATTAGCGAATGAATTTACTGGCGGGGCAATTTCCCTCTCCTTGGGGACTAACCCAGCGGTCTGTAAATTGTTTTCTGCCATCCCACCTCTCTAGGACTGGGCTTTACTGGCTTGTTAATGGAAAATGAAAAGTGAAGCGATGTAAAGTAGTATTAATGGGAATGCGGCAATTAGGGAAATGAGGAAAATGGTTTTAATATTGGATTTATACAAAATGATCTCCAACAACTTAATGGAAAATCTTAAACTATATAAACAACCAAATGAGGATTTATGAGATTAATTGCTTATAATGAATTATACTGGCAAAAAATAAAAATTACTCGATTGATTTTTACAGAGAAAAAATGCTCAGTTTTAATTAAAATGAAAAATGCTCAATTTCAATTAAAATGAAAAGATGCTCAATTTCAATTAATTGCCCAATTAATTTTATTCATAAAAATAAAAAATAAAAAATTACTCTTTAAAGTTAGAACTTCCTGAGATTCAGTACAATTATGATTGCTTATCGATTAAAAATTCTACTCAGAATTATTTTCTATATTTATAATTATATTTAATTATGATTTTTTTATTGATTAAAATCTCTAATGAAATCTATAATTATAAATGCGAAGGCAATGTTATCTTTAAATTATTTTAATATGCAAAACAATTTTCCTCTAAAAAAAGAATAAAGATTCTAGTAGATAGAGAAAAAAAGAATTACATTTCTTCCTATTCTTTCTTATTCCTTCCTTTTCAAGGGCGTTATCGAACAAGTAAACAAAATTTTATCGTTCATACCAATGCACGAAACTATTCGTACTTAATGAACTTGGCAGCTAGGTGAGCGAAACAATGTGGCTCTATTGGATGTTCAGATCACCTTCTGATCTTCATGCGTGTACCGCTTACAAACTCACGAAGATCGTGTACGCTTATAGTGTATATTAAATATGTATATGTAATAATAATAATAATAATAATATATATATCAATATATAATAATAATAATAATAATAATAACCTCTTCTTATAATATAATAATAATAATAATATATGTAATAATAATAATAATAATATATAATAATATAATATATTAACTTAATAATAATAATAATATAATAATATGTAATAATAATAATATATATATATATATAATAATAATAATAATATATATAATAATATATATATATGGCCAGTGTTTGTAATATGTATAATAATATACTGTATATATATATATATATAATAATAATAGTAATAATAATATGTATATATATATATAATAACCAACCAACCAACTCATATATATCATATCATGGCGCCATGTATGGATTAAAAAGAAAATAGTGAGGAATTACTATAAAAAATATACCAATAATTAAAATTCGTATGATTCTGATTTTATACCTACTTAATTGGATTTTTTAAAACAATATTCGAATATACATTTACATTTTGTATATATATATATATATATATATATATATATATATATATATATATATATATATATATATATATATATACATAAAAACAAAAAATAAATGCTACCTGCAGTTGCCTCCCCGGAATTCGGGGGAAGGTTCTCCTCACTCGAGGCTCCTCCCTCTTTACCTGTTGAACTCGGGATGTTGTTGGCACTGCGTATGGCTCTCGCAGTCGTTTCTGCAATCAAGGTTGTATGTCTGTTCGTGCTTCTGTGTATGTTGCCTCTGAGAGAATTCGTTTGGGCGTTTCTCCGTTCTTTCTACTTCATCCTCTGTTGGCTACACAAACAAACCTGTTTCTGTACGTACAATGTACGCATGTGCGTTTATATATATATATATATATATATATATATATATATATATATATATATATACAAATTAATCTATATATGCTATATATATATATATATATATATATATATATATTGGCACATACAATACGTAAAAATAAAAGAGTTTTTCAAGAGAGAAAAAAATGTTATATAAAATCTTAACGGTTTTATTTTCTCTTCCCTCCCTTTATTCTGTACATACACGAACAAACGAATAACTAACTTTCTTACTCATATATTCTTTCTCGAACATACGGGGTTAGTTATATCATTCAACAACTCATTCACAAAAATAATAATTAATATTAAAAATTAATTTATTTTTATAATGAATCAATTTGGCTAATTAATTAAAAAAAATTTTAATGGTATTTTGACTTATGTAATTTCCTTTAATTCTTGATAGTGCGTTCCTTAATTTTTTGTAAAGGACAACTTAGCTCTTTGATTCCTGCTGTTGCACGGAATCTGTTTCCAGGAGGTTACTCTTTTGACTGTTGAATGTTGAAGAATTCTGTTTAGCGCTGGTATGAGTGAGGGCGCGATTTTCTTCTTCGGGTTTGTTCTTAGGGAGTTAGTCAATTTATTGTTTTCATCTATGTTATGATTTTAGTACTGTTTATAGCCTTATAGGTTGCAACTATGATTACCCTTTTTAAAATACATTTATTATCTTTTTAATTACCTCTTAATCGAGACTGTAACTAATTATTTTTTCTATTCATCTGACTGCGAGTTTTCTTGTAACACCTTGTAGCTAATTGCTGATTTGATCAGAAGATTCCCATTCTGGTATAGGATAGCCAATTTGAAGCTTGCAATTTGGCTATACTGACTGTATCAGAAATTTTTCATTCTGGCATGGTTTAACCAATTTGAAGGAAATTTTCTTTGGTAAATTACTTCTTTAGGTTCTGTACCACTACTTTGACGAATATATTTAACTGCTTAAGAATGAAGACTCTTTCTTCTACGAACGATACCAATCTGTTGTGTTAAAGGGAATGCATCTTTTAACAACTTTAGTGGGACTCATCGGCGGGCGTGGCCGCTATTAGATTATTCATTGGATACAGTATACCTATACAAGTTTAGTACCTTTTTTTCCTTATTATAATAGAAGGTTTTCACTTCCTAAACCTTAGTTTACGTGGGAAGGTTTTCACTTCCTATCTTTATTTTATTTAGGAGGATTTTCAACTCCTGACTTTACTTTTGTGTTACAGCCTCAGAGAATTTGGTAATCAAAGATAAAAGGATTAAATCAAGAAGCATTTCTATCAGGCTATATTAAAACTCACAGTACATATCTTACATAGAATAAAATAAACAATTTAACATAACATCCCAACCATGAATACCCATCGCTATCATCCTATCCACTCCAACCCTCAATAACTAATCTGACAGTTCTTAAGAGAAAAAAACCTAGAAAAAGGTAATATAACAATAATAAAAATCATCCTAACTATATTAGATCAATAATAAAGAAACATAACAATTATTATTATTATTATTATTATTATTATTATTATTATTATTATTATTATTATTATTATTATTATTATTATTATTATTATTATTATTATTATTATTATTATTATTATTATTATTATTATTATTATTACAAGTCATTGTTAACTTATTGCTTCTTATCACAACAATTTTTATTAGTTGCAATTTTATTTCATTATTATTAACATTTTTTAAATGATGAGGATTAAACTTTCTGCAATATTCATTACCTCCCGATGTGAAATCAAATTCTCATCTTTGATAAAATGCAGCGGAGTTCCATCTTATAAGACCTTGGTAATTTCTCCATGCGATCGTACTTAAACTCCCACACATCACAATATAGTTATAGTCCCATTTTTACATTTTGATTACTTCTGTAAAAGGTAATGGAATGAGAATTTTGCACAGCACAAAACTACAATTAAGTTTTATATATATATATATATATATATATATATATATATATATATATATATATATATATATATATATA
>JABUQX010056322.1:27500-40000 GCA_015478945.1 Trachelipus rathkii | reverse complement strand
TCAGGTCTAATCGCTAGACGTATCGCTGGGAGTGGACTGCGCAGCAGGAGTGTTGTTGACAGCTCGAAGAGAGTGCTTTGGTGCCTCGAAAAGAATGTGAAGGGTTGCTGCTATCGCCGATGGTCAAGTGCTAGTTCATTTTGTCTGATAAGACTTGCTCTCCTCCAAGTTCTTTATATTATGCGGTTACTTCTTTTGTTATTGTAACATTTCATGACAGAGACAATGAACATCGAGAATGAAAAACATTTTATTTTATACCCACACTCATTTTAAATTCTAGATAATCATCGATATATATATATATATATTTATATATCTATATACTAGATATATATATATATATATAATACTATTAGTTTAACTTATATTAGTAGTTATATATATATATATATTATATATATATTACTATATATATATATATATATTATGTTAAATATTGCATATATAATCGCAAATTTTAAGAATGTTATGTTCCCATGAGTTATATATACTCATATATGTATATATATAATATATATATGTATATAGTTATGTAATAATAATATAATATATGTATACATATATTCTGATAATATAGTATATATATATATATGATATTATAGTATATATATATATATATATAGGCTTTAATATGTATATTCGTGATTGTTAGAGCGAGATGCGTATATTTTCCGGACGTTTCTGTTTGAGGCAGTGAAGTGCTCGTGATGTCTCGACTAGGACCGGGTAGTGTAAGGACTCTTTAGAGGCCTTATACATCTAGATAAGGCATTTTTCGGCTGGCGCGCCATATATTATGTAATTCAAAAATTGATACAATAATAAACATGAAATTAAAATGTTATTTTTCGAATTATACAAATTTTTGTGATAGAGTTAAAATCAGTTATTTGTTGCCATCACATCACTTTATTTATAGTTTAAAAAGTTTTCTCGTTACTTTTCGTTAAATTGCAAGTTGTTGATCAGATCCTCAACAACTATCCTTATGTAAGCAGAAAAAAAAAATAACATCTGCTTCTTCTACTTTATAGAGATTAAGGCATCCAGCTGAATTGTTTCATAGCTGTTCTGATGGGATTTTTAATATACTTACAAAATGAACACTCGGCTGAGCAATTTGTGGACCATTAATATTCAAAATTAACCGAAAACATATAAAACACTGGAGAGGAACACTCAATATTGTCCTCTACAGTCATTTTATAAAGTTCAGCATGACTGAATATTGTTTTTACACTTTTTGTTGCACTGAATTATGGCGCATATACAAGTGAAACTGCTGAAGATCAGATGAGAAGAAATTAGTGTTAAAATCCTCTGGGAAATCATCAATTAGCTTTTGATATCACTGAGAATACCTGTCAGTTTCTGTAGATGATAAAGTAACATTATGTAGCACATCACTTAGAAAAGAAAACCCTCTCTGCTATTTCTTTGTATATCTCTGCTCTTCTTGTCGTCTCAGTTCAAAGTTTTAAGTTTTTTTTTTTTTTCAAACATAAAAGCTAAACAGATGACAAAAGAATCTAATTACTTCAAATTTTTGTGGTGCACCCCTTCACTTGATACCCTAAGCACGTGCTTATTTTGCTTAATGGTTAATTCATCGACGCTGGTACCAAATGGTCGACAGAGAAAATGATCGACAGGTCAAATGGTAGACATTTTTACAAAAAATATGTCGACCATTTTCCCTAACAGTTTGAATGTGTCGACCGTTTGAACATTTTCTTAAAAAAAATGTGTCGACCATTTGGACACCATACGAATTTTTAGTCTTGTATTATCAGCTTCCTAAGCTAAAACCTATCCCAAACCTAACTTAAACTTAACCTAACCAACCTAACCTTAACCTCATCCTAATTTCTATTTAGAGTATCCAAACCTAACCTAACCTAACCTAACCTAACCTAACCTAACCTAACCTAACCTAACCTAACCTAACCTAACCTAACCTAACAGTTTGAACATTTTCTTGAAAAAAATGTGTCGATGATGTTTGAGAAAGGGAAAATTACAATTTACCTCCTAACCTTACATTTTTTATTTAAATTTTTGCAAGGAATTTTTGTTTCGGCTTTATAAGGCACTCCTTTTAATCCATTTCAGAGTTTTTGATGCTCGATAGTTTTCTATAATGCAAGAAAATTCAAAATGATATTCGGTGGGAGTTAACTTTTACCTATTTCTAGATTATTATCGATATCATTATTATTTTTTGATAATCGATTTTTTTTTTCACTATTATTATTACACTTTGATTTAATTGCTACAAAATGTAACTAAATAATTAAAAAAAAAAGTTTTTTTGGTCACGACCAATTTTTGTAAGATTTAATAAAAAAAATTAATATAATTATGAATATATATATATAATATATTATAATATATATATATATATATATTATGTGTGTGTAGGGGGGGATATAATATATATATATATATATATATATATATATATATAATATATATAAATAATATATAATATATTATATATATATATAATATATAATATTTATATATATATATATAATATATATATATATATATATATCATTATATATATATATATATATATATATATATATATATATATATATATATATATATATATATATAGTAATTATATATATATATATATTATATATATATGATATATATATTTGGGCGTATGCAGGGGGCAGGAGGGCACTTCCCCCCCTTTAAATCTTGGCGAAATAAAAAAATTAACCATATATATTTGACAGACGACGTTTTTAAGGGTTTATTAGTAAAAAATCTGATAAAGATATATCAATCGATAGATAATGAAGTAATAATTACTAATCACTAGCGTATTATAAACTTACATATTTTCTAAAGAGTTTTAATGTGTTTTCGTTTTCATATTGGCCTGAAAATCAACTAGCTCTTTGCTTTTTATTACAGCTAGCTTCTTCTGATAGTATTTCTCCGCTAGAACGCCCATATGTCAGCATAGCATTTGGCGCTGCAAAGCGATGCCCAAATCAATCAAGAAGGGCGTACCCGTTAATATTCAGCTGCAGACAGCACACCAAAAAACAATTACAGAAAATAAAAGAAATATTACAGCAATTTTGAAGGCCATACATTTCTGCGAAATCCATGACTTACCTTTAAGAGGTATAGGCCTGCATGAGAGAATTTTTGAAGACCGGATTAAACTTCGAATAGAAAGTGATAATGTGGAATTGAAAGAACATATTCAAGAGAAGAATACCGTTTGGATCTCCGATGATTCAAAATGAATTTACCAATTGTGGAATTATCATAAAAAACATGATTGTAGCGGTTGCAAAATTTTTTTTGTTTCTACTCCATATTGGCCGATGAAACTGTGGATTTGTCAGGCAAAGAACAATATAAGATTTTCGATCTTGAAAAAATGAATGTTCGAGAAGAATTTCTGGGTTTGAAGTTCTTGAAGAAGTTGGCAAAAACCATTGCCAAAACGACTGATTTGTTTTTAAGAAAAAGAAGGTTTGGATCCGAAGTTTTGCGTTGGTCTCAAAGGTTACGACGGCCTTGCGCAGCAATGGCTGGGTTATGAACATGGGTTCAAAAAGAAACGCGGGAAAATATATAAAAAAAGGATTATATTTTTACTGTGTAAGCCATCGGCTTAATTTGGTCATTAATGACCTAAACATTATTCCGGAAATTTGAAATTACTATTTGCCAAAAATAAAAAGACATACTTTTTCAGGGACTCACCCTAAGAAGAAAATTTACCATCCCAACCTGCCAAAAATTCATGAAAACCCGTTGGACTCAAAAATATCATAGTATTGCTATTTTTCATACAAATATGATAAAAATCGTTGAAGGGTTAGAAAAATTGTCAAAGGAAGGACAACAATCAAACAAGAAAAACAACTTTTCTAATATAGTGTAAGGCAACCCAAGATCCTATTTCATTATTACCTCTTCCGTAATAGCCAAATATTTTGCTTTAGTTGAACCAGTGGCTAGCATTATTCAAAAAAAAAAAATATTGACCTTATACAGTGCTCTGATCATGTCTAAAGAATTTTGAAAGTTGTCAAAGACCGCTGCAAAACTGCTGATCAAATAATTGCTGATCTGCTCTTATCCGCCAATGTTATTACTGCTGAGTTCTTAGTAGAACTTGCACCACCTAGAAAAGTACAATCCCAAACAACATAAAGCAAATCATCCTGCTGAAACTTCTGCTGAATATTGGAAGCGTTCTGTACTTGTGCCTTATCTTGACTCACTTTTATCCTCTTTAGAGATTAAATTTTCAGAAAACAACGTGTCAGCATTTCATCTTTTTCGATTGCATCCGTTTCTTATGTTAGGTGCTCCCGTAGGCAGTTTGCGTGAGAAAGTAAAATGCTTTTCAGAGTTTTATGATCTTGATATCAGCAAAATTCATACCGAAACTGACTTATGGTATACCTTGTGGCTAGATAATAAAATGGATAAACAAAAGTCGAAAGACTTGAAACTTACTGAAGTCGTTAAAGAAGCAGACCTCTTTTTCCTCAAATCAAAAACCTTTCAATTAATTGCACTTGTACTACCGTGATCAACAAGTACCATTGACAGGTCTTTAGCACTCTGCGAAAGTAGTTATGTATAGGTGATAAGAACACGTGCTTTTTCATGATAAGGTAATAGATTTGTTATGTTATTTTTATTTTTATTTTTTATTTATTTTTATTTTTTATTTATTTTTATTTTTTTTATTTTCTATTTTTATTATTATTATTATTATATTATTATTATTTATTATTATTATTATTATTATTATTATTATTTTTATTATTATTATTATTATTATTATTATTATTTTATTATTTTATTATTATTATTAGTTATTATTAATTATTATATTATATTATTATATTTTATTATCATTATTATTATTATTATTATTATTTCTTTATTTATTTATTTTTGTGTTTATTTTTTATTTTTATTATTCTTTGTCATTTCAGCGTCGTTCCTGACGCACAGGCAACGGTGCTGCAGCGCAGCAGCAGCAGCAGCAGCAGCAGCAGCAGCAGCAGCCACCGCTACAATCGCGTATGTTTGTTCCAGAATACACCCAGCAGCGACCGTGTATTTTTTATCAAGAAGGTGCGAGCGACGTAGGAAAACTCGAATATCTTCAGCAAAATCATCGACAAACGCGTTTATTTATTATTATTATTATTTATTATTTATTATTATTATTATTATTATTATTAATTATGATTATTATTATATTATATTATTATTATGATTATTATTATTATTTATTATTATTATTATTATTATTATTATTATTATATTATTATTATTATTATATTATTATTTATTATTATATTATTATTATTATTATTATTACTATATTATTATTATTTATTATATTATTATTTTATTATATTATTATTATTATTTTATTATATTATTATTATTATTATTATTATTATTTATTATTATTATTATTATTATTATTATTATTATTATTAATTATTATATTATTATTCATTATTATATTATTATATTATTATTATTATTATATTATTATTATTATTATATTATTATTATTATTATTATTATTAATTATTATGATTAATATTTTAGCTCCGGCTCCGGCTCCGGCTCAGCTTATGGCTCCGATATATATCACAATGGTTAGAGTTATCGTATTGGGCTAAAATTTGGAGGGGTGTTAGATGGTGAGTAACCTCATCATACACGAGGTACATCCCCGTACGCCCCCATTAGGGGGGGGGGCCTCACCCCCTTAAAAAAAATCGAAGTGTTCGTATAAGGCTGAAATTTGGTGAGAGGATTCAGATTTCTAGAAAGAGTTGGTATTGGAATCTGAGGAGTTGGCTCCAGCTCCGGTGCTGGAGCCGGTGCTGTGCTAAGTTAATAAATATTCGTTTAGCAAAATTTGTATCTTTATAGATGTTATTAAACCTGTAGATCTCGGAAAATGACGGTTAAAAGTCCGTATAGGGTGTCTAGGACCCCCAACGGAGGGGGGTCCCGACTGAAAAAAAAACAAAGAGTTGGCAAAACAGATCCTAAATATAGTATATAAGGAAGGATAACGAAGGATAAGAAGGAAAGAATGGAGAAGGAGTCTGACTCAAAGGAGTAGGAGTTGACAGCTACACCAGTGCTGGCTTCACGGCTGCGGTGCCGAGTTAATAAACATTCGAATAACAACAATGTTGGTGTCTATATATGTAATCGAAGTTCTGTAGATTTCAAAATAAAGGTTTCAGAACCATCAATGAAAAAATAAATAGATAGAAAACTAAATGCAATAAAATAAAATTATTATTTTTTTTTATGTTTATAACTTACAAAACGTTTTTACATACTCTAAAGCAGTAAAATCAGTAAACAGTAAATCAAACAGCCCTCCTCACCCCTTCCGTGATCTATGATCTATTGATCTATTGATTCTTTTGATTTAATCATATTATTATATACAAATTGTCATCTTTTTACATTACCCTAAATCAGTAAATCAAAACCACCATCCAACCACCCTCCTGGTCCATTACGTGATCTATTGATTTCAAGTTCATATATTAGTAAAATTAGTCATGTTTTACATACCCTAAACAGTAAATCAGTTAAATCAAACCCACCATCCAACCACCCCCTGTCCATCCGTGATCTATTGATCTATTAATCTATTGATCAAGTCATATTTTTAGCAAAATGTAATGGTTTTATAACCCTAAGATCAGTAAATCAGTTTAAATCAAAACCACCCAAACCTACACTTCTGTCCAAACCATGATCTATTGATCTATTGATAATCTATTTGATCTATTGATCTATTGATCTATTGATTATTGATCTATTGATCTTATTGATCTATGTCAATATTTTACTAAAAGTATCATGTTTTTACATACCCTAAACAGGTAAATCAGTAAATCAAACCAGCCATACCACACTGCCCCCCTCATCCATGATCTATCGTTCTATTGATCTATTGACCTATTGATCTATTGATTCAAGTCACATTTGGAGTATCTTTTTAGATAAACATAACATAAAAACAAAAAACGTAACAAAGTTTTTTACATTATCATAGTAATATTTAACAAAAATTTATCATAACCTTTACCTAAATATCATAATCCCCAACAAATAATTGCAAAAAAAATAAACAAAAGTTTTATCCAAACATAACATAAAAATAAGTTCTTTGAATAAAATATCATAGTAAAGTGTAATAATTTACCGAATTTAAAGCAGTAAATCAGTAAATCAGTAAATCAAACCACCCGTCCCCTCCCCACCCTTCCCTACTCACCAGTCACGACTTTTGATCTTCGGATCTCATGATTCAGGGTCACATATTGAGTACATTTCGGATAAACATAGTACAAAAATAAGTTCTTTATATACTAACCAATGAATATATATGCTAGCGTAACATTGTTTTCACATTAATAAAGCTAACACAGCATTACCAGAACTAAGAATATAATGTACAATGACAAAACCTAACACACTTTACGCACGAATAAATAAAAGCGGGTTTTGGGACTCAGCCCGAAGGTCTGAGGCCTTACCCCTCCTTCGGAGGGGTAATTCCCGCTTACACCCGTTCGGGGTGATCCACCTTCTCAGGATTCACACCCTTTCAATGGGCGCATCCCTTGGGTTTTCTCTCGGTAGGTGATGTGTGTTTAGATACTCTTGGTTAATGAAAACTGTTTATCGTAAGTTAGGTACGTTATGTTAAATATTATATAACAGTGTGAAATTAACACTGATTTGTTAAAGAAATGATGAGTTTTGTAAGATATTACTGTGATTTAAACTGACGATGATGTGTCAGAAACGTGAGCCTAGGTTAAGTTTTTGTTGAGTTGTGTTAGGTTTGCCCCCAGAATTTTGCTAATGTCTACGTTTATTCATAGTTTAAATGATGTTATACTCGAGACGAGTGACACATTCAAGTTCATAGTTCAAGATGTGGTATCTTTGATAGATTGGTCACTTTGTTAAGGGATTTTGTATAGATTATACGTCTTTACCTGTTGCGATATGCGGGAAAGTGGGAAACATATCGAGTATTGTAGGACCTGTTAGCTACTTTACCTTTGATAAGTAGGAAATTTTCAGGATGTTAGCGGAATATTCATACGCGAGGTTGTTAGGTTTGTCCTTGTACATTATATTCTTAGTCAGGTTATTTGATATGTTAGCTTTATTGATGCTAAAACTTTTTGCGTAAGCATATTATTCGTAGGTCAGTAATTTTAAAGACTTTATTTATGTTATGATTTATCAAAATGATTCTCGAAATATGACTTGAATCAACTAGTTCAATAATCATATGACGGATGGGGGTGGGTGGGAAGGGATGTAGAGGATCGGATGGTTTGAATTTACTGATTTATATGATTTACTGCTTTAAAATCAGGAAACTATTACGCTTACTAGGATATTTTATTCAAAGAACTTATTTTATTTTGTTATGTCAGGATAAAATTTGTTATTTTTATGTTATGTTTTAAAACTTTTTTATGTTTGCAATTATTCGTTGGAGATTATGATATTTAGACGAGTTTATAGAATTTTTTGTTAAATATTACGAAGTTAATGTAAAAAAATTTTTGTACGTTAGCATTATATTCGTGTCAGTATGATGATTAGACCGGGTTATGCTAAATTTTTGTTAAGATATTACGATGTTAAGTTAAAAATTAACATTAATATGCTAGAAATATGCTGAAAAGTGTGAATAGGTTAAGTTTTGTATATGTGAGTAGGTTACTTTACTGTTGTTAAGTGCGGAAGTTTGTAAATGTTAGTAGTTTATATTTCGACGTTATAGTGTGTTAGGTGTGTCGTTGTTACATTATATTCTTAGTTCAGTTATGTTATGTTAGCTTTATTAATGTTTAAACTATTTTGTTACGTTTGCATATATTCGATGGTTAGTATAGAAAGAACTTATTTTTGTGTTATGTTTATCGAAATGATACTCCGAAATATGACATGAATCAATAGATCAATTAGATCAAAAGGTTCATGGTGGGAGGGGTGGGGAGGGTTGATAGTTTGATTTACTGATTGTACTGATTTACTGCTTTAAATCAGTAAACTATTACATTTACTATGATATTTATTCAAAGAACTTATTTTTATGTTATGTTTGAATTAAAACTTTGTTATGTTTACAATTATTCGTTGGTCTGTAGATAATTAGACAGATTATGATAAAATTTTTGTTAAATATTACTGTGTCAATGCAAAAATTAACGTTAATATGTTAGAGATATGCTTGGAAAAAGTATGAATAGGTTACGGTTTTGTATGCTAAATGTTAGTTACTTTACTGGTTTTAAAGTGTGAACTTTGTTAATGTTAACAGTTATTAGTGCGTAAGCTGTGTTAGGTTTTGTCGTTGATACATTATTTCTTAGTTCATATGATGCCTATTGTTAGCTTTATTAATGTTTGAAAACCATTGTTATGTTAGCAATATCGAGGAGTTAGTATATAAAGAAACTCATTTTGTGCTATGTTATCCGAAATGAACTCGAAATTGCGACCGTAAACAATAGTGTTTAATCTGTTAAATTTTAACATTGAATATGTTAGGAGATTTGCTTTTGGAAAAGTCTTGTGGAATAGGTTTACGTTTTGCTACACTGCTGCTAGATACTTTACTTGTTGTAAGTATGGAACTTTTGTTAATATTAGTAGTTTACCCTTGCGTTAAAGTCATTAGGTTTTATCATTGTAATTATATTCAATGAGTGTTTGAATGTGTTCACTTGAATAACGTGAAAAACAATGTTACCTAGCATAAATGGACCGGTTAGTATTTGTAGAACTTATTTTGTACTATATTTATCCGAAATGGTACTCGATATGTGACCTGAATCATTTAGATCGATAGATCAAAAGGTTCTCATGAACGGTGTGGGTAGGGGAGCGTGGGAGGAGGGACGGGTGGTTGATTTACTAATTTACTTATTTACTGCTTTAAATCAGTAAACTATTCCACTTTACTATGATATTTTATTCAAGAACTTATTTTTGTGTTATGTTTGGATAAAACTTGTTATTTTTATGTTAGGTTTGGATAAAACTTTGTTATGTTTGCAATTAATTGTTGGGGATTATGATATTTAGGTAAGTTTATGCTTAACATTTTTTTAAAATGATTACTAGATAATGTAAAAACTTTGCTTACGTTTGATATATTCGTTTGTCGTATGATAATTCGACAAGTTATAATACAATTTTTGATAAATTGTTACTGTGTCAATGTAAGATTAACGAATATGGTAGAGATATGCTTGGAAAAAAAGTATGGAATAGGTTACGTTTTGCAAGCAATGTTAGTTACTTTACTGGTTTTAAGTGTGGAACTTTTGTTAATGTTAACAGGTTATTCGTGTGCATATTGATTTTGTTTGCAGTTGTCCATTATGTTCCTTATTACATGTCACGCTATGTCAGGTTTATTGATGTGGAAACTTTTTTACGTTAGAGAGTATATTCTTTGATCAGTATGATAATTAACCAATGTTGCGATAAATTTTTTTTTAAATATTACCATGGTAATATAAATTAACATTGTTATGTTAGAGATATGTTTGACCAAAAAGTGTAAATAGGTTACGTCTTTGTATGCTATTTTAGTTACTTTACTGTTGAAGTGGAACTTTTTGTTAACGTTAACAGGTTTATTTCATTTTAAAGGTGTGTCAGGTTTTGTCGTTGTGCATTATATTCATTGTTCAGATTGATGCTATTTAAGCTTTATTAATGTGAAAACTTTGTTACGTTAGCTATATTCGTTGATCAGATGTATAAAGGAATTTGATTTTTATGTTATGTTTATCCAAAAATGACTACTCGAAATGTGACTTGACATCAATAGAACAATAAGATTCAATAGGCATCAATAGATCAATAGATACAATAGATCAATAGATCAATAGAATCAACAGATCAAGACACTAGATCAAATTAGAACAAATAGATCAGGTAATGAGGGGGGCTGTGTGGTATGGCTGGTATTGATTACTGATTTATCTGATAAGGTATTGTAAAAACATGAAATTTTAGAAAAAAAATATGACCTGAAATCAATTAAGATCCATGGGTTGGTGACAGAAATGTAAGGGGTGGTTGATTACTGATTTGCTGATTATAGTATGTTAAAACATTACATATTTTACTAAAAATTTGTGACTTGAATCAATAGATCAATTAGATCAATAGATCAAAATGTCATGGTGGGAGGGACAGGAAGGTGGTTGGGATAGGTGGTTTGATTTTACTGATTTACTGATTTAGGTATTAAAATATGACTATTTTACTAAAATAATATTGACTTGAAACAATATATAATAGATCAATAGAATCACGTATGGACAGGGAGGTGGTTGGGATGATGGTTTTGATTTACTGAATAGATTAGGGTATGTAAAACCATGACATTTTAGTAGATTTAAATCAATAGATCAATAGCATCCAAATATTGATACAATTAGAATCAATTAGATCCAAATAGACATGGATAAATGTTTGAGGAGGCTGTTTGATGATTTACTGATTTACTGATTTACTGCTTTAGAGGTATGTAAAAACGTAAATCTGTAAGTTATAAACATATAAAAATAAGAAATTTATTATTTATTTATTTTTTATTTATTTATTTTTCTTGATGCTTTTGAACTCATTAGTTTTGAATTTTACAGAATCGATAACATATATAAGAACACCAGATTGTTGTTATACGAATGTTTATTAACTGGGGCATCGCACCGGGAGCCAGCACTGTTGCAGCTTCAACTCATATACTTCCTCAGAGTCAGACTTCTTCTCCATTCTTTCCTTCCTCCTTCCTCATCCTTCTTCCTTCCTCCTTTGACCTCTGTTTTGCACTGTTTTTCAGTCTGGGACCCCTCCGTGGGCGTCTAGACACCTATACGGACTTATAACCTCATTTCGAAGAATCTACAATGGTTCAATAACAATATTAAAGAAGATACCAAACTTGTTATATACGGAATGTTTTATTAACTCAGCACCGCACACGAGCCAGGCACTGTTGCACTGTCAACTCCTACTCCTCCAGAGCCAGACTTCTTCTCCATTCTTCCTCCTTTATTCTTCCTTCATCCTTCTTCCCTCACATTTGACCTCTGTTTTGCACTGGTGTTTTTTTTCAGATCGAGGGACCAGAACCACACCCACAATGAACCGACATAAGAGAAAACGGAGTCCTAATACTTCAACGACACACACTTATACCGGACTGAATAACCGTCAATTTCCGAATGCTACATGTTCAATAACATTATATAAAGATACAAACTTTGTTGTTATACGAATGTTATTTAACTCAGCACCGCAACCGGCTCCAGCACCGGAGCGGAGCCAACTCGTCAGACTCCAATAATCAACTTTTCTTAGAAAAATTTTCGAACTCTGAATCTCTACATCAAATTTCAGCC